>OW028577.1:32216964-32526964 GCA_932294295.1 Alitta virens | reverse complement strand
ACCCTTGGCAGGCCTGTGCAAGCATGAGCCTTTCTCAACTCTTTAGGGGGTATACAGCCCGTTTCGCAGAATTACCTGCAGTGGCTAAGCACTTACAATTGCCATCACTGCCTATAGCCAAGTACCCATTTACACCTGGGTGGAGTGGAGCGAAGAGTTACAGAGGATCTGCTCAGTTCCTCCATGCCAATGTGAGGGCTCGAACCTACAACCTTTTGGTTTGAAGGCGAGCACCTTAAAGGTCATGGGCAATCAAAATCAAACTTTACCAGTATGCGACATAGAATACTAGAAACTTGAATTCCGAATTTCACATAATTCTGACTTTGGTGTAAAAAGATATTAGCGTTTATTTACGCCAATTCACACAACGGCATTTTGGGTGCGATCACTGAAGCGTAACTGGGTCAACTGAGGCAGTGACGTCAGAGTTGCTGCTGCAGGCTCCATCCACTGTGGACATAGTATACTGAATATATGGGAAGTGACACATTTGTGGATTATAGTCATTATCACATTGTTTAGTGATGTTAACGGAATAATAAGTTTGTAGGCTTACTGGTTTATCAATTATTCCAGGGAGAAAATAAGTTTAATACTGATAATTATGAAAGAAAAGTATGAATTAACAGTGGAAATTATTGAAGTGCAAGCACCAAGGGTTAATTTAGGCTTCTTTCTTTCTCATGCATGTAGGTAATAGTAGATGAGATATTGTTTTGGAAAATGTGATAATTGTTCACGTTTTTCTCTTACTTAGTAGCCTACTATAATTCTATATTATTTATGACCATGAAACCCCAAAAAAGCACAACCACATAAATTTAGACATTTTATGATGTTTCAAGCATGTCAAATGTAAATAAAGATCATAATTAACTGGATGGCATGAAAGGAGATGAATAAGAGAGTCTGATCCTGCAACAACCTATTTATCATGAAACAACATAATAAAGTCAGTCACTTTCATTTTGAGTAAGCAAGCCTGATTCTATGGCAGTCTTTTAGAATTTAGGTCATATGACCTAAATAGTATTTCATAGATAAGTGATTCAACATGGTTTCACATAAATTTGTATATATATGTGAAATAAAAAGTAATGTCTATTGATATCAGAATGCAAAATCATTATGTCCTATTAATTATTTACAGTTTAAATTATGATCAGTATTTTCATAGGCAACACAACCCTGATAAAGCTTTTATTTTACTTTGGTGATATTTGTATTTTATTCTTATCTATCTCTATAACATGCTGGCATTTAATTAGAATGTAGATGATTATCTTTATAATTGTTTATATAATCATCTTTGGGGGTCTGCAAGGCAATTACCAATTAAGAATTTGACATGCCTCAGTGGTCTGCCCAAAACTTTGAACTGGAATGAACAGCTTGTCTTTGAAATATTATGATGATGTAATCATAACTGCTTCTTAGAGGGGCATTGTTTATTAACTGTCTAGAAATAGGACACCATTGTGTATTATCAGCAACTAAGAACCAGCACAGTATATCAATAACAGTAGCCAACCCCCCCCCCCCCCCAAGTCCAAAATTTAAAACAAAACTTCCTAGAATTGCCAAATTTCAAAATTTAAGCTGATTTATATTACGAATATTACTACGAAATCAGGTAACAGTAGGGAAAAGGTTAACACAAGCCACATTTCGAATGTATGTAGATCAATTGTAAGAATATATATATACGCACAATTATTTAGAAGGGTATCAGCTGATTGATAAATATATTCTCATTTTCTAATAATGAACCCTGGTAACCAAAAAAATATTTTAAAAAGTTGCACATTGTATAAGTATTATTAGTACTGCTATAATCTACTGAAATGCATATGAATTAATAATTATTGTATTTTAAACATATATAACTATGAGTCATGCACAAATGACATCATGAAAAAATACATGAAAAAAAAAAAATAATAATTATATTTATAACCAGTAAAATTATGTAAGCTAGCCCTTGTCCTTCATGAATATATGATCCAAGTTATACTTAATAATTTGGGTGTCATAATAGCATCAAATTCATTTAACTCATCCAAGCTGCCAGGGTTATCCATGCTGTGTGCCATTCAACAGCAGCAACTCTGACGTCACACGGACGGCCCTGGTGGCAGTTACTGGAACTACAGTTTTTGGATCCTTACATTTGCGAAAAGAGCGGGAGTGCGGCAAACTTCGTTTTTTGTTGGTAAAATTTATGCTAAAGTCAGTTTTTTCACTGCAGACCTTATAAATGAACTTATAGCTATCAGATAAGAACATTTTCGCTAAAAGTATGATTTTGATTGCCCATGACCTTTAAACACTAGACCACGGCACCCCTTTACATTTAGTTATAGCCTGACACGTTTTTTGTTGTTGTAATTATAGTATACTGTTCGAGTCATATCCCCAGATAAGAATCTCAAAATTGATACATGTGATAATACAAGTTATATATTGTTAGTAAGATATTTCCTGGCAAAATGTGTTTCAGTCTACTTAAAATTCCAATGACCTTGCTAATTCTTTTTTTAATTTTTTTTATGTGGCTGTTCCAACTGAGATGTTTTTTGAAAAACAATGTTCTACATATCCGATATCAATATTATCAATATTATCTAGAACTTCGTCTAAAGATGATCTAGCTATAAGGTCACCCCCAGATTAAGGTTAGAAGTTAGGGCCCACGTTTAGTATCCAACAAAAAAGTTCCTTTGATGTATTGATACTGAAATCATTTGCATGTAATTTGCATATCATTTGCATATGAATGGACGAAAGCTACGTGGCTCAAATAGATATCACGGAACACACTAATAAACGATATATATATATATATATATATATATATATATATATATATATTGTTGGAATGGTGGAGAGGGGGGGGGGGGAGAAAGAGAGATTATATTTATTTATTCTCTCTCTCTCTCTCTCTCTCTCTCTCTCTCTCTCTCTCCTCTCCATCTGTCCCCCTCTCCACCATACCAACTGCCACCTCTGACTATATTACTCTCTACCCAGTCACATGGCTGTACCGACACTGACTCTCACTGCTGTCACTTTCACTTCAGACTTTAGTGCTCCCTACACTGCCCCATCTCACTGTCACACCGACACTGCAACCTCTGACTTACTACCCCCTACTTGCCAGTCGCAGCGCTGCACCGACATGGACATTCCTGCCTTGTTTGTTATAGTTTAGTGCACACCGACACTGCCACCTCATTTTTATTACTGCCTACATTGGCACTGCTGTACCGACAGCGACACTCCTGACTTGCGTATCACTCACAGTCTTTTGCATTACAGATGCCTGACTTTATTTCTCCCGATATAGCCCCACTGCCACACCGACACTGCCACCTCGTAGTTTGTTATTCCCTCATAGGTAGTTGCAGTACTGTATCTACACGGCCACTCCAGACTAAGTGCTGTCTGTGCTGCCTTGTCTCACAGTGTCCATGACTCCATCACCATGCAGACCTTAATTTTGTATTTTGTGCAATTATTGCAAACTAAATTGTTGTAATTAGCCAAAATATTCTATTGCTGTTTTTATCATTAGAATTTCTAGCTTCCTTTTTTTACTTTTTTATTTTTGAGAGTTACCAGATTCTCTGTGTGCCAAAATTTCCGTCTCCCAACTGTGCAGACATCAAGATTAAGTTACAACTTAAATTTCGTTTTTACTTTCTGAATGAAGATTGACTCAATTACAAATAGCAATTAAAATTACCTATTTGGTGCACAGTTTCACATGTGCAATTATCATTATTGCACTGATATTTCCTTATTTTCAACTTCAATTTAGAAAGTTATTTGAGGCAAAAGTTGGCAGGCTAGTTGTGAAGATACTTTAATTTTTCCTAAGTGGAAAATGGCAAGAAATATATCAAAACCTGCAAACCCTAGTGATTTTGGTAATATTACTATATCAGTACTCATAATAGTCATATTATCTATGATGTTTGTTCATTATGTTCAATGGTATTTTGACATGTGAGTCTAAGTGTTACATTGAGATTCGTTTAAAACAACATTGTTAAACAAACAACATCATATAAACAGCATATTTCATTGTCATGTCACAGGTTTAGATTTGTGGGCGCCTGACATGTATAACATTAACATTGTATTCGTGTTATTGCCATCCCAGCTTTGTGCTAGGATAACCAAAGAAAGTGAACATATAATATTTCAATCTGTTAGCTTCATAGTCCCAGGTTTCAGGATTTGCATACTTAGTCAAGACACAGACCACTGCAAGTTCACAGTGACCTGTTTGTTTGTGTTGTAATCATGACAGTCATTTAGCTATGATTATAAATCTGTGGATGTTGTAGAGCCATGTCATTCTATGTCTGCTTTCCGTTCACCAAGTATCATTGATATTGGCAATGCCGTTCAAAGCAAAGAATTTTGCATTAAATTTATGAGAAAACACGGATTTTTGAAGAAAGCATCAAAGTGTTTTTTGTGTAATACTGACATGACTCTAATCAGCAAGCCACAGAAAGTAACCACAGGTCGTCAGATGTGGTTATGCTCCAACTGTATCTCTTGTAAATTGATACAGCATGGAACTGTATTTGCTGTAAGTATCATAACAACGAATGGTTGTTTTTTCAATATCAAGAAAACAGACATCACTTCATGATTGAAATATATATTTTCTTTATTTCAGGGCTCAAAACTGACATTAGAATCTTGTTGATGGTCTACTATTTCTTCTGCCAAGACATTCCAATATCTCTGGCTGAACGTATCTATCATGACATATCCCACACAACTTATGTCAGGTGGTACTCAAAATTTCGCTCATGTCTTACAAACAACTTACATTCTTCTGGCAATGCCCTAGATGGTCATATTGAAACAACACTACAAAATATTGATGAGTATGAATTAGATGAATCATTCTTCGGTAAAAAAAAGAAAATACAACAAGGGTGCTGCAACTAAAAATGTTTGGGTGTGCGGCCTTATGGAGCGAGAAACAAGGAACACAGTTTTCCAAATTGTACAGAAGAGAGACAGAAATACCCTAATGCCAATCATAAAAAATCAGGTTGCTACAGGATCAATTATTTACAGTGATGACTGGAAAGCCTACTCCTGCCTTGGTAAGGACGGGTATGTCGACAAAGTTGTAGTTCATAAGAAAGAGTTTGTGTCAAAGGAAGGTGCCTGTACAAATGCAATAGAAGGTTAGATTCACTTACTCTTGTTTATACTGCCGTGCAAAAGTTTGGAAACACTCAATAATTTCTTTGTGGCTGAAATTGATACTTATAATGAACAAGGTAGAAATAAACTAATCCACATGTTTAGCACATAATGATAATAAATTTGATAAAAGATTGATATCAAAATTGTGGAAATGTGTATGAGTTTCCATACTTTAGCATGGTAGTGTACATGTATGGCACATACTTTTATTTCATTATTGTGAAATTATATCTAATTACACATTTTAATTGCAGGTTTGTGGGGAATGTTGAAATAACGCACATGCAGTAAGAAAGGACTACGTTCTGCTTATCTGCAGGAATTTCTTGATGAATTCTCAAACAGATACTGCCACAATTATAATTTATTTTATGAACTTATTCCCCACTTAGCTCATAATGAAAGTAACATCTACAATGACCATTGCTAATTGCAGTTTTGGCATGGAAATTGGAAATTGTGAGTCATTGGCATAGGAAAGTGGTGTTTTTCGGCTGTCTATTTATGGGTATCTGTTGCTATTGTATATCTAAAATCTGGAATACATGTGTGTCAAATATGTTTTCACAATTACACCTTCTGTCCGGGAGTCTGAAAAATGTTCAATTTTAATGTGACAAGTGCATTGAGTGCATAGTTCTGTGTAGCCTCAATTGATAATGTAACAAGAGTATTAATGTGAACTGTACAAATATTCTGTTTATTTTGACAAGTGCAAACGTCTTGATATTGCATCAGCTTATCTAAATCACTAAAGACCCGGTCTCACATAGCCGGTTTTCCCGTAGTGAACCCATAGTATTACATAACGGTGACGCAACGTGCTTCCCGGCTCCAACCGACAGGTACCCGTGGATACCCGGCAATACCCGTCGAGTGACTCCTGGGACTCGTGGCCATGCCAGGAGTTTCGGGCCCGGTAGCCGGGAGAGCCATGCTTGCATGGCTCACCCGTGGCAAACTCCCGGGTGTCCAAAAAGTTGGCGGATTACCTGTGGAAGCCGTGGGTTACCCATAAAACCCGTCGAGTCACCCGTAGAACCCGGCGAGTTATCCGTGCCTAATTTTACCCGTAGTAAAGCCGGTGGTTTACCAGGAGTAAGCCAACGGGTAGTAGGAGTAACTCGACGGCTTCCAGGAGTAACCCGCCGAATTGTAGGAGAAACTCGCTGACTGCTACCAGCTTCAGCATCAGCGTAGGCAGGGAGGGGGGTTGTATATACTTTACAAGGCTGCGGCTCCCCTAATATTAATCCGATTTTCGTCAAATAAGACTGAATTGTAGTATAGTTCATACTGATTCCATACATGTTTCGGATCGACCAAATATTAAGCGAGATATTCGTCTGAGAAGGCAGGTAGGCGGCAAACACTGGTGCTCCCTCAAGCGTCCGCGCCCGGACTGTATCAATGCAGGCAGAGCTGAGCGCTTCTTTAAAAGGCTGCTGCTCCTCTTATATTAGTCCGATTTTTGTCAAATAAGACTGAATTGTAGTATAATTCATACTGATTCCATACATGTTTTCGGATCGAATATTAAGCGAGATATTCTATATTATATAATAAGCATATAAATCTATCTGTCTCTCTAAACTATCTATCTATCTAAACTACCTACATATCTACATATCTACATATCTACATATCTACATATCTACATATCTATCTATCTAACTATCTACATTAAAGAACAGCGATTAATGTTGGGGGCGTTTTTGACAAGAATATTCTTGTTTTTGCCCAGTATACCTTATTAATTTTCCTCACCTTATCTATTATATACTGCCATGCTGCAGGATGTACAAAGGTTGCTGGACTGATGCTTTTCTCTTTGGCATTTTCGTAGTGTAAAGTCAAATAGTTTTGACCATCATATATACAATGTTTGGATGAGCTTTATTGCTATTCATTTCTACTCATTATGCCAACTGGCCAATGGGAAGGACTTGTCTTGGGTTTTGTAAAAGTCAATTAACCTATATATGTAATAGCAATCTGCCGTGACCATTATGTCAATTGCTATTAGCATTTTGAATGATACAAAGAATGGGTAAAATCATGCTTTTTCATCATTGATCACAAGCATTAATTGAAATTCTGAATTTCATCTGATTCCTGTTTATTATGCATATTAAAGAGGGGGATTGTTGATAATTGGTTGCAATATCAATTTTAATTCCAGTTGGATTATTTTCAGAAACAACAAGAACGAAATATTAATAATTTATATAAAATGAAATAAATATCTAAAATGATTACTCTAACTAGAGTATATCTATCTATATGTTGTTTCTATCATTGTTTTATTTTCATTTTTTATTGATTACAGTTCAATGAATTATTTATAGTAACATATTATTAGGTGAAGATCTTATAACTATCTGTGTATCTACATATCTACATATCTATATTCTATGAGGTATTACTAACTTTATTAACAAGAATATTCTTGTTTGTGCCTAGTATACTCCATTAATTTTCCCCACCTTAACTATTATATAAATTCTATACATTTCCCTGAACAATTCAGTCTTTATTTGACGAAAATCGGACTAATATTCGGGGAGCAGCAGCCTTTTAAAGTAAATAAAAAATCAATAAAAAATTAAAATAAAACAATGATAACATTGTGAGACATGAGCTATCATAACATAAGTAATTCAATTCAATTAGCCAAATGTAAAGAAGTCCTTCACAAAGGTTAATTGTCTTTTGTCAATTGCAATTAACCTGGATTACAGGTTTAATGTCATGTCCTATTCAATTCACAATTAAAAAGAAGCCACTTTGAACATCACACATATCTGAGTGTCAATAGTATAACGGTCATAATGAATTGTATATAGCCCGATTTTCGTCAAATAAAATTTATATAATAGATAAGGTGAGGAAAATTAATGGAGTATACTAGGCAAAAACAAGAATATTTTTGTAAAAAATGCCCCCAACATTAATCGCTTCTTTAATGTAGATAGTTAGATAGATAGATATGTAGATATGTAGATAGATATGTAGATATGTAGATATGTAGATAGATAGTTTAGAGAGACAGATAGATTTATATGCTTATTATATAATATAGAACATCTCGCTTAATATTTGGTATCAAAAGTATGAACTATACTACAATCCAGTATTTATTTGACGAAAATCGGACTAATATTAAGGAAGCAGCAGCCTTTTAAAGAAGCGCTCAGCCCTTCCTGCATTGCCTTCTCAGACAAATAACTCGCTTAATATTCGGTCTATTTTCGAGCAAAAAAAAAAAAACAGACTTATATTAGGGAGCAGCAGCCTTTTAAAGTATATACAAACCCCCTCCCTGCCTACGCTGATGCTGACGCTGGTAGCAGTCGGCGAGTCACCCATGGAAGTCAGCGGATTACTCCTGGAAGCCGTCGAGTTACTCCTACTACCCGTCAGCTTACTCCTAGTGACCCGTAGAACCCGTCGAGTCATCCGTAGAACCCGCCGAGTCACCCGTAGAACCCTTTTTGCCGCCAGAATCCGTCGTTAACCCGGCAAAAAAAGCTGTTGCATAACCGTTATGTATTACTACGGGTTCACTACGGCAAAATCGGCTATGTGAGACCGGGGCTTAAATGCTCTACCTAAGCTCTTCACAATTACCAACTGAAATGTGATATATTATTGTGCTGTTGAATACTCAGAGTCACTCATGCTAGTCTATTATAATGTAATGCAGAATGTAGCTGGGTGCTCAGATTTCACATTTGTAAATGACAGTTTTCCCTGTCTTATATTTGCTCATTTAACATTCTTTTGGTTCCAAAATAATTATAACCAGTTAAGCAACATAGGAAATAAAATCTGCAGCACAAGTAGTGAATTCAAATGACAGTGGACTGCATCATTATTGTTGCTATGTAATATATAACTGTAATGTCATCTCTATTCCACACATTTGTATGAAAGTTTCATGTTGACTCAAGAGAATAAAAAATCATCCCTGTTATCTTTTTTTCATTATCTTATCATAAACCCTTCTCTGTATACACATGGACACACCAACACTGCCACTCTCATTGTAGTTACTATATCTGCCAAATGATGCATGTCAATATACTACCACACCGACAGTGACAGTCACACACTTCGATTAGAGTATAATAAGAACATTAACACTGACACCACTCCTATTCTGGGAACTATATTTGTCTCCCTACAGACATGCCACACTGTTCCACCGACACCGCCACCCATTCTTATTGTTCCCCTGCAATGACCAAAGACACTACCACACCGCCAACGCCAGTGGCAGTGTCGGTGTGACAGTGTAAAGGGCCTATGTAGGACGCCATCTATGAGTAGTAGTTAATGTCGGTGTGTCAGTGTAACAGTATGGGGTGTGCATCAAGATAAAGCAGACAAGCAAGGTCTTAATTGGCAGTGTCGGTGGGACTGTGCCCTGTAATGGGCTATATGTAATGCAGAAAATTAAAGTCAGCAGTGGCGGTGTCGGTGTGTTGGTATGATGGACTATGCAGGAAACAATGTGTATACAGCAGTACGACTTCAGGTATTGGCATTGTCGGTGTGACAGTGTACATGTGTGGCAGTGTCAGTATTGGGTGTGCATCAGATTAAGTGGACAAGGCAGTGTCGGTGGGACAGCGCACTTGTAATAGGCTATGTAGGGAGGAATATATAGAACAGTAAAGTCTGCAGTGGCGGTGTCAGTGTGTTGGTATGATGGAGCTACAGAGGGAACAATATGTGTACTTGAAGTGGCAGTGTCAGTATGGGGGTGCATTAAGATTATTAGGAAACTACAGATGCAAAGCATAAGGTCTTAATTAGCGGTGTCGGTGGGACAGTGCTAGTGTTATGGGCTGTGTAAGGAGGTATAGGTAACAGTATGTACATAGAAGGGAAGTCTGTTTTGGTGGTGTCTGTGTTGAGTTGTACCAGGGTGATGGTGTAATACTCCTATGATGTAATAACACAGGAGACAAGTGTTTCATATGCAAATAGCTTCTAATTTGCATATTTTGTTGGAACGGAACTATTTTGGATACTATACTTGAGCCAAAGTTAGTGTCACCAAATGTTGTCAGCCACATCTGAAATGCCATATGGCACCTGGCTCGAAGAATACTTTACTGCTGCAGCAGTATCTTGCATTATTGACACTCGCCCTGCATGACATGTTTTCTGTTGCTTCAGTTTGCCAAACAATGGAGAAAACTCCCTCATATATTCCTAGGTATAGACTTGTGATGTTTTCTAAATGTTGTTAACTTCAACTTCAAGCATATCAACTACCCGTATACCCTCACAAAAGGCATCTTGCAACTATGTCTACTTCCACGTGAAACGCCTGGTGTCCTTGTTCCATCTCAACAATATTAACAGCAATGCAACACTTTCGTTATCTGTTTCCTTTCTGCAATTTGTCTCACCACTATCACCAATAACAACACAGTTACTTTCATTGCGCTACGAATTTCTGTTTCTGATGTTAGAAGTAAAATATGTTGCAAGATGTACAGGTATCGAGGTATCAGCCTTACAGTCTAATGTGATAGAATGGACAAACCGTCTTATTGCATGCAGCTCTCTTTACATTAAATTAATGGTAAAAAAAGGAAAGACAGGTATGAGTAGACAGCTTCTTATTAGTCCGCCAAACTGCCTCACGACGAGAGTCGTGAGTCAGATGACATTGAATTGGAACTTTCTTGCATATCCAGACTGGGGAGATTTTTCAATCATGTATTATGCAATATTAAATTCATATTTGATCTGTTGTGCAATTGACATGAACATAAATCTGCTTTCTTACCAAACACAAATTAAATATTTTTAATGCAAGTATGTTAGTTGTGCTTTTCAGCTTAGTTCACGGAAAATGCCGTATTCTTCCATAATTGCTATGCTATATTTACATGTCTCAGATGTTTTAATGGCCAAAACAAGTCAAAATACCCTAAACTATGAGTACCTTGTTTATTCAGACCAACAGGCGCAGTGGACGTGCTTGCAAATGACATATCGGCGTGCTTGCAAATGACAGCAATATTTCGGTCTAACAGCTTCTGTTGCTCGTAAGACACATTGCTTTAACCTTTTATGACATAGCCTACACAGAGTTAACTTCATGCAGACCTGTGTCTAAAAACCCTACCGTTGTTCTTGGTCAGGTATGCATTAAAACGCAGCAAGCATATCTGCATCTTAAAATATTACAAATCGGACTGATGCTTCTGTCATGTTTTTAGTTTTCTTATTTGAGCAATAACAACCAGGGCATGTGCCTGCAGTGGTGAATGTATCAGTGTCTATTTAAACAACACTAAACTTACAGTTGATGACAGGCTCCAACATGGCGAAGTTGGATGATGTACAATGTATCATCCTGGCTTCATAACTTGCTGACGGACCCTGGATCAACTGGGGTACCCGATTGACCCTAACGTATTAGTATGAATATGGCTAGAATGACTGCAGGGTAATGGAATTTGAAAAGCTTTAAAGATTTATTGAATTTGCCTCCTGCAAGACCACAGGTTGTGTACTGATACGAAAATTGTGCATTTTACCAAGGTTTCAAACCATGCTTTATGACCGCCACCCAGGAAATGTACCCCAGGCAAATCTAGCGAAGTTGAGGTATTATCATAATTTATTCATGTGGCTCACATTGTCAGGGCTGTCAAACTAACAAAAACAATTAGATGGGCTTGTCAGCCGTTAACAGTGTCTGATATCCACTCATATGGAGTGTTTAAACAGTTTACCTTGTTCAGAATCAGTTTTCATAGCTTCAATTAGTAAACACAACTTCCAGAGTAAACAAAAACCCCGTGGTTCATGGTGGTTGTATCCACTGCAACGGATTTTTACCCTTTTGAATTGAAGGAGTGACCTCATTGGCCAAGGGTAGTGGTCAAGCCATGTCAGGGCAGGGTCAACTAATTTAAATATAATGTTTTGGTCACTGCTGATTGGCTAGCTTGGAGCCCAATCTCGACTTATTTACTGGAGCCTTTGCTGGAGTGATGACCAGCCCATGACAATAAATCCCCCCCACAATTACTTTTCGTGCTTCAGCAATTTGTTACAAGGGTAGCTTTGGGCATTAACCTGCAGTCACCATGCGAAATCTTATAAGACAGATAGTTACTGGTCTTAACCTATGTTACCATGGTGCTCTGAAGTTAGCATTGCCCACCAACTGGAGTAGCATCACTGAGGATTATAAGCTTATATAAATGCACTGTGGAGACCAAAGCCACCACAAACGTATATTTCTGGAAGACATCCAGGGTGGCATTTGCAAGACAAATCGAGCTCGAGGGATAGCAAGAATAGCCCATAATACCTCACCTTATTATATGGCTAATAAAGAAACACAGATGTCATCATAGCTTCCATTGGAAACACCAAATGCTGGTTTCTTGTGGGACCATGCCTTTGTTGCCTTTTTAGAGATTTCCAAAATGAACAACCAATTTGGCCAAAGGTCATTTAACAATTCGCTAAATTCGTGGTGGCATTTCTTTTTTTGGCTTTTCAACATCTGTAATTGTCTCTTTTTGTCGAGTCAGTTGTTGTTGTCACAATGATGTGGCCTTTTCCAGCGCTTGTTTCTTTCCTGCCTCTTTCTGTAACATCACCGTGTTTATGAATTTTGCATGATGGTATCCCTGCTTTGAAAGCACATGATGGTATTCCTGCTTTGAGTTTCATTCCATAACCAGCATATTTTTGTCTATCCTTCGTTTTTAGAAAATCGTTTGCTCCTTTGAAACCTTAAACTTGTAAAGAGGGGAAAACAATTTGGTTCAGTTAAGTATTCTACTACCTAATTTTCCTATGCATCTGCTAGAATATAATAGAATAGAATAGAATAGAATATAGAATAGAATAGGGGACCTTTTCAGCCAGCCTGGGGCTCTTGTACTGCCTCTGCCAACTATAATTATATTTGCCTAGTGACATTAATTTCCTGAATTACCCACACATGTCATCAACCAAATTCATAACAACTTAACTCTAACTTTATTATTTACAGGTTTACAACGGCAGCACCATGGTATTGAAGCAAAAAGCGAAATTTCACAGAACAACCCAGCGTGGAAGTTGATGGAAAAGCTGAACAGACAGCACACAACTTCGTATGCCCGCCCAGCCAACGTATTCCCGCCCAGCCAACAGGTTGAAATTGTTGGGCTCAACAATGCGAACATAGGCAGCTTAGTTACAGTCCGGGACACAATACAAAAAGTACAATTTCCATTCTTATTTCCATTCTTATTTCCATTCTTATTTCCTTCTCTACGAACCTCGTAATCCTCCACTATGTGAACATAACAAACCATTGAATATGTACCAGTTCTAAATGAAAAGTGAATAACTTCCTTTTTGTCTATGAAAGTGTATTTCCAATCTTAAAATATAATTTTTGAAAAAAAAAAAAAGAAGTGAAGAATACCAGCATCACAAATCAAGACACCAGATCTACAAACGAATTCTGTTTTGTGGCACAAGAAAATTGAATGATGAGGATGGAGAGAGTTTTATGGCATGTGAAACTAATGAAATGATCATTTTAACAGATTTCACAAAGATAAAGATTTATTAATTTATTCATTCACAAATGTATTTTACCCAGGTCACACAATGTATATGTAGTTTAAAAAAAATATCTTTATACATCTTTTATTTAAGCTCCACTGTCTGTCAAAGTTACTATTTTCTAAAACGTCATCAAATGACTGAAAATCACCTTATTTGATCAAGGCACACCAGATGAATCTATCAGACCTAGTACTAATTACAAAAAAAGAAATCAAGACCAAAACATTGGAAATAACAAAGAAATGACATCATCACCCATTGTTGAGTATTGTGATGTCATCACTTGGTTTGTTTACATATTGGATTTTTGATGGCATGAACAATTTAATACTAGGTGAAGTTTATTTTACAGAGAGATAGTGAACCCAGCAAGGCTCTGGATGGTAGGTAATTAGTATTAAGAAGTGAATGCAATAGATTTTGGCCACTGTCATATTGAGTGACAATCCAATTTTAAAGCTGGACTTGTGCAAGTCGAATGAGAGCCAGATGTCAAGGCAACTTCACTTTGCCGACGGCGATCACCAAATCAAAGTGGCACTATGGCCAGGCCTACGTTATACCTCACTTATCGGTTTCCCAATGGACAGGAAGCTTTCTCAACAAGGTACATGACCTTAGAGGTACAGTCCATTTCTGTAGCATTATATTTACCCACCATTATATCAAAACCACAATCAAATCACACCAAACAGAAAAAAGGCCAGGCCATTTCTACATTCCATTGTCAGATTAGCAGCATACTTGTAGATGTTACATGCACACATCCTAAACACATGAACAGCATAATAAACTGCAGTTATACTCATACTTTGATAGGAGCCAGACAGAAGAGTAAAGTAAACTGGGTGCTGAGGACAGAAGAGGACCTTTAGGTCGATAGCTCACATGTGAGGAAGCTGAACGAAGTAGGTGCAATTGAGCATGTGGGCAGGCCAAAAAGAGAGACACAAGGATCAGGGAACCATGGGGACCGGACGAACAGAAGGCTGCAGAACTAATTTTAGTTATAAGTGACCGATATGACAGAAGGGATCCAACATGATGCCTGGACAGAAGGATTGAGACAATGGATTTTGTGATCATTAATTGTACACCAGACGGCTGTAAGGAAAGTGCACCAGGATAGTTTTGATGTAATAATCGATTTATAGTTTATTTAATCATTCAAGTACTTTGCATAGCTGAGGTGAGATTCCTGGTGTATGGGTCACAGAGTACTTTGACAAGTGATGGGGATATTGTAAGATCCAATGTCGAGGTCCTTGCAATGGGCAGGAGCATAACTAAGTAAATTGAATAAAAGGGATTAAGTTAACTCTGAATGGCAGACTCAGGGATAAATAAGCAGTGTTAAGTGCATGAGATAATGTAGATGAGATGATGAACTGAAGTCGTTGGAAGTAGATGAGATTAAGTGGCAGTTGGACTATGAACAGTTTGCCACTTCATAGCCAGTGCAATAGAATGTGACTGTGATGTAACAGGGAGGTTTTTGGGTAGTGGGGATGCAGGTGTGTGAGTATAAGTAGTGTGGGGACCTGGGGTGAGAGCTCAAGTGATGAGGTGACGAAGTTGGGGACAGAGTAGCCAGAACCGACCTACATTGCATATGATGCGATGTAGGGTCGGAACGACTTGTATAGGAATTCTTGGAATTTGACATTTTTGCAAGTTTTTTTCACAAAAACGTTAGCATACTGTACCTTATTTCGTCTTTCTGTACACGAGGACTGCCCTGTTTACTATTGTGTCGCACTCAGATTTTACTGAAAAAGCCACTATAAAACATTATTTTAAAGAGCATTTTCATATTCGCGTTCGCTAGTCCAAGGGATTTGCCATAGCCACGCCCCCCAATGGTCACGTGACCGTGGCCGCTCTGAAGTTCAGACTTTGTTTACGTTAAATAATTTGCTCCATTTGCTTGTTATTGAATTGGAATCATGTGGATATGTTATTTCAATGTATTGTAAATATCAAATTCGCAGAAGTAAGGACTTAAGCCCCTGTCACACTGGGCTGTTTTAGCCGTAGTGAACCCGTAGAGTGACGTAACGTTTATGTAACAGCTTTTTCCGCCGGGTTGGCCACGAATTCTGGCGGCAAAAAGGGGCGGGGCAGCACCCGCCGGGTTCTACGGGTGACTCGGCGGGTTCTACGGGTAAAGTCAATCAACCTATATATGTAATAGCAATCTGCCTTGACCGTTATGTCAATTGCTATTAGCATTTTGAATAATACAAAGAATGGGGTAAATCATGCTTTTTCATCATTGATCACAAGCATTAATTGAAATTCTGAATTTCAACTGATTCCTGTTTATTATGCATATTAAAGAGGGAGATTGTTTTGATCATGGATGGAACATGCAATATCAATATTAATTCCAGTTGGATTATTTTCAGAAACAACAACAAGAACGAAATATTGATAATTTATATAAAATGAAAAAAATATCTAAAATTATTACTCTAAACTAGAGTATATCTATCTAAAGATAGTTGTTATAGCTCCATAGACATCTTTATCAAGTCGGAATTTTATTGGCAACAAGCCAACAAACATTGTTTTATTTTCGTTTTTTATTGATGGGGTGAAATTAGGGACGGATAATTCGCCAGGTTCTACGGGTCACCCGCCGGGTTCTACGGGTCACCCGCCGGCTTCCACGGGTCACCCGCCGGCTTCCACGGGTCACCTGCAGGCTTCCACGGGTCACCTGCCGGCTTCCACGGGTATTTTTTATTTTTTGAACACCGGGAGCATGGCACAACCGGCTACCGGGGCCGGGTTTCCAGGCTTGGCCACGGGTCCCACGGGTGCTTGCCGGGTATCGCCGGGTTTCCACGGGTAGCCGTTTTGTAGCCGCCGGGTTGGAGCCAGGTAGCGCGTAACAATTGCGTAATACTACGGGTTCACTAAATCGCCCAGTGTGACAGGGGCTTTAAAAGCATCATTCCATATGATTTTTATTAGCCACTAGGGGCATTGAAGGTTGCGCAGCCCTCTTGTGAGTATTGGCGGAACTAGGCAGCAATGCCTGTCATGCATTATCAACGAAATGTGAATTCAAATATGCTACAGAAATCGAATAAAATTAAAAGAAATCAACCATATCTGAACGCAACACAATAGAAAAAAGGTATGTCTAAACCTAGAGCAGGTGTATTTCGTGTGGCAAACGTGTATTAAAAGGCTAGTTCCCACACAAGCCGAAATTCCATATTTTTTCATCTAGGACGTCTCTTCACTGGACTTGTAGCTAGGGACAGAGGAGAATTGGTTAGGCGGAAAATTATGTGTGATTTCATGACAGTTAGTATCAAGGTGCTGAGTCTGTTATTCAGAAGCTGCTTTTTACACATTGCAACAAGTACATTAGGCAAGGGGTGGTTTTCTCAGGTGGGTTGCACCGGAACCAGAGGGTTACCATGGCAACCAAAGCAGCTGCAGAAGCAGGAGGGCTACAGGTATCACTCGGCTGCACATGAGGTGGCATTGGTAACAGGTGAGCATGAAGTCAGCAGAGAGTGAAAGTAAGTATACCAAAGAGTCTCTAAGCTGGCCAGGCCCTGGGGTCAGCCTCAGTCAGTTGGTCAGTCGGTCAGAGGGTCAGAAATACCAGTGGTCCCCGTGGGGCAGGGAACCGTAGTCATTCTGCCAGGTAGCCACCTTCTCAATGTACTGTAAGTAAACCTTTCAAACATCAGGGCCTCCCCTCAGCTGATGACAACAAAGTCATCTCTAGACGTGGGCAATTGTATGCATTGTTTTTAAATTAACAGAATATATTTTTAAAGTAAAAATAAGTGTTGTTATCACTGCATGCAAAATATACTAAAGTAATTCCAGAAAAGTGGCTCGTACGGTAGAGCCACATGACCAGAGTCCTCCACTATCCTTGGATTGTCTCTTCACCGGAGTTTAATCCCCCGGGAGTGAGTGAGAGTGAACACACATATATTTTGGTTTTGATAGGACAGGGTGAAATTGACCTATTTTTGAGGTTAAGGAAAAATCCATTACCAACCTTATGGAAATGATAACTGTTATGTTAGTGCTGAGATTGTGCAACCAACAGGGATTATGCCTTTGGGGCAGACCTTGGACGAGATCGAACTTGAGTGACCTTGATCTATTTTTGAGGTCACAGGGGTCATTTCTGAATCTTGTAGAAATTGTATGTTTAGATAGTTGTGCTGGGCTTATGCAACAAAGATGGATTATGCCTTTGTGGAAAACCTTGCATGAGTTTGCAGGTGGTGACCTTCACCTATTTTTGAAGTCACATTCGTCAAATTCAATCTAAACCTTGTAGAAATTATTACTGTAGATATGTCTATGACCAAGAGGGATTATACCTGAGGAGGAGAGATCGTTGATGAGTTCGAGGGTGGGTGACCTTGACTCATATTTTGTCAAATTCATGCTGAACCTAATTACCACCATTCCATTTTTCATAATGAAAATCATTGTCTCAACCTGCTGGGTTTTTCTTTTTTACAGCTTTGACAACATTTTCTGCAGCAAAACCAAATTAATTTTTTGGAAATTTGCAATTTTTCCTTTTTTTTCCTGGGGTATTGCAATCACCTGTGGCGTCTTTCAATCACCCTTGCAGAAGCAATAACTTAAGATGTAGTATTCTGTAATTAACAGGGATTACCCAGATAGCATTCCAAATCATTTTAACGTTGGCGCAATGTCGGCGATGTTAATACGATGTTGTAACGACAGTGGCCTATGTGGAAACGATGCTGGGCCAATTTGGAATGCTATCTGGGTATGCCTTAGGAGAAGACCTATTTGAGTTTGAAAGTGCTGACCTTGACCTGTGTTTGGGGTCACAGAGGAATTGGTATAAAATCAGCATTTGAGGGCTCAACTAAAATCCTGCTTGAGCTGCATTGTAGTAAAGGAGATTGTACAATACTACCTCAACAACAAGGAATCAACAGCAGTTGGGAGTTTACAGGATCCTACAAAAGTATTCGACCAGTAAAGTAGGATAAGTATTTGTTATATCCCGAATAGGAGGCAGTTAACCAACATCTTTGTTATATCCTGACACCATTATCTGTAATACAGATACACTGGAAATAAGTTTTCGAACTTTAGTGTGCTATCCTAATGCATATAGCTGTTGTCACTTGTATGTACACCCTATTTATGTTGTTGAACAAAGTCTATCTATCTTTATCTCGTGCGTCACCCCAGGTACAACATACAAGCAATTTGGGCAGATAACATTTATTACTTAATGATCACTACATAACATGTTCACATGACAATCTCATACAAATGAATATAATAAATGTTAACTTAAATGAAATTTCTGAGGTTGGCCCAAGCTCAAACCGTCAGTTACTCCTAAGTAGCATGCTGGCCCAACGAACGGTCTGAGGCCTGAAAATATATGGGTCAACGCAGCAGCAGCGTAGTGCTGTTTTACATAATAGGGATATCCAGTAGAAGCCCAGTAAAGTCTGATTATAGTACAAATTCAGATATTCGTCCGAGAAGGCTGGCGGCAGCAAAAGCAAGGATTGTGGATCATACATTGTATAAACATCGCACTTCGTCTGGATGCTTCTGGCATTTTCATATTAATTATTACGACAATTTTTCCGAATGTAGGGGCAGTGGTGTCAGTGACACAAGTTTGTAAACTGTAGCTTGTCAAATGGATACATACAAAGATAAGACAATAACAACTAAATATTAACCATATCTTTTTTTCCCATAATGTTAGGTTAATATATACCAAACTCTTGGTGGAAAAAAACAACAACACAAAATTGCAAGTCTACATCAGTTTGAGTTCCAATCATTTTGCAGAAAAAATGCTGAGAAAACTAGAAAATGATTACAAACTGCATAAAAGCCTCAGTGTAATGACATTCTCATGAGAAGACAGGTTTTATGACAATAAAACTATAAACTTCAAGCTAAGCATTCAATGCTAACAAAATTGTGAATAACTGCCATTAAATTCATAGGGTATTGCTGCACTCTAATAGAATAGAATAGAATAGAATAGAATACTGCAAGCCGTGATGATGCTTGTCTGCTGACCCCTGGATCTCCTGGCTGACCGCTTTCTTTAAATTGACCAGGATCATTGTTCTTTCAGGGTCTCTGGGGTTAATACAGCAACAAAACATAAATTAAATTCATAACATTTTACTCCATCATTGGGTAATTAATTACAAAAAGACACCCATACAATTATTGATCATAAAACACTGTTGAATTAACAAAACAAATATGGTGCAGATCCAATCTTCCGCACAAAAGTTATAGCATTTTACCCCATAAAGGGCCAATTAGCCTATGGCAGCCATGAAAGTGTTGCAACATGAAGGTAACACCCAATTTAACACACAAAACACGCAACTATATGACTGTTTTTAAGAAAAATTTTCTTGAATTTGGGTTTTGGCTGAACTGAAAAGAGCTTGTATACAATTTATAAAGCTTCAGTAGAAATATTCTCTTATTCAATCACTCAGGTCAAGTCAATATCAGTATAATGTATCTAAACAAAGCAAATAGATGGTTATAGATAGCCCAGATAGCATTCCAAATCGGGCCAGCGTCGTTTCTAGATAGGCCACTGTCGGTACAGCATCGTTTTGAAGTCCCTAACGTCGCGCCAACGCTGAAACGATTTGGAATGCTATCTGGGTGTTAGACAGATAGATAGATAGATAGATAGATAGATAGATGGATTCGGAAATGTTCATTGATCCAGCAAGGGGATACAAATGTAAGCCGAAGTGACTGTGGGATTAGTCAAAGGGTGCTGTATACCCTTAAACAATGTGATTTTGTCTGGTTCCTCTTAAGGGTAAGACCATCAAATAACGACGGATGGAAATTTTTTTTTACTCTTGCTCATTCTTGTATATACGTGATTCACTTGCTGGGCGTTTTACGGGCAGGTTCTCACATAGCCGGTTTTCCCGGAGAAGCCGTATTGCTCTCGTAGAATTATGTAATATCCCATATTGACGACTTCACCACGGTTGTTGGAAGCAAAAAGTGGCAGTGCTTAAGGCGACGGGTGAGTTGACGGCAGCGAGGTGTGAATCACGGACACCTGACGGATCACACGTAGGATCCACAGGCTTGTACGTGTGAGGGGCGTATCAAGCACATGTCAATCACGACTGAGGGTTACAAGGAATGACCCGGCAAGTTAACTACGTGAACTAAGTGAACCAGGTTTGAAGGCTGGCTGTCACAGTGGACGGGGTAGATGTGAATATATAAGTGGCTGCTTGTCTGTAGCCTTCATTCTGCTCCTTGTTACCACAGAGAAAGGACCACGGCACATGCAGTAGACCAACCAACAGCCATTGTAAAATTGGCTCAGGCCAGCTTGGAATTAAATGTACAACTAGCAACTATTGCACAGGCTATTATGCACAATGAAGAACAGTCCAGAAGAGCTGCAGAAAGAAGACAAGCAATCATTAAGAGAAGGAGAAGGAAGACATTTTGGGTGAGGCCATGGCTATTGCGAAGACCTCAGATGGGCCAATACGAACGCTTGATGAATGAACTATTGATGGAGGATGGAACCCACTACAAGAACTTTGTGAGAATGCAGCCAGCCATGTCCCAAGAGCTGCTTGCCAAACTTGGGCCTAGAATTACCAAGCAAGACACCTTCTGGAGGAAAGCTTTGGATTGCCATCACCCTGAGGCCTTGAAAAAGGTCATACATTTTTTCTTGAGTATTCTTGTTTTTTCTACTGGAACATCTACTGGAACATCTACTGGGAACAGGAACAGGATAAGGTGATTACTTCTTCAGAGACATCTGAGTCATATTAAGGAAGGACGCGTTCATTAGCTGGCTCATGTGGAGCGGAGTCGAACTGGCAGGAAGGTTGTCACTGGCAGACAGCAGGGATCCCACTGAAGGAGGGTTCAAGGAAGAAGAACCAGGCACCACTGGAGAAGGTACAGCAGAGGAGAAGACACCCAATGAAGATGAAGGCCCAGGTTCAGAAGACTGGTAGGTACCTGCAGGCTGAGGAAGAAGCTCCTGTAAAGAAGCTGAAGCAGACGGCTGTGTATACATTGTCTGCAAGGTAGTCCATTGTTTCTCAGGAGTAGCCTGCTCGAACTAGCTGAACGCTGTCATCCATGTCAAAATCAGAAGACTTGGCAGAAGACTTGGCAGTGGACTTGGCAGAAGACCTGGCAGGAGATGTGGCAGAAGACCTGGCAGGTGACCTGGCAGGAGCATAATAAGTAGAACTGGCAGGACAGAAGGCTCTTCTGTGACTTTTTTCTTTCCAAGATTGCGTCTCTTCTTGGGTGGTGAAAAGGTAAAGTTGAAACAGCAAACAGGAACAGCAATGAGGTCGATCAGTTTCTATCAAAGGCAGAGGTGTGAATGAAGTTTGCCTTACTGTGATGATTATATACTGCTGGCCGAGGTCACATGACGAGCCAACCGGCCCTGCAACCGTCCTTCACCCAACTATATGTAGCAGCCGGTGACTTACTCGTGGCACACGTGAGTCACACATAGCATAGGTACAAATTTTTCTATACGTAGAAACCGGTGAATTTTCCGTGGTACACGTGAGTGCACACGTAGAAGCCGATGGTTTAACCGTTGCACACGTACCTCTCTCGCCGGGTTCTTGACACCCACGTGTGCGACGGTTAACCCACCGGCTTCTACGAGTATCTTACGTGTGACTTGGGGTATGCCACGAGTGCATCTACGGCAACGACGGCTTCACTACGGTTGCTAACTATAAACAATCACCCGCGAGTTTTCTACGGAAGTTTTGAACATGAGCAAAACATCCATCAATTTTGATGTTTTTCTCGGTTCAGGGACGCCTGTGAGGAAATGAGTAAGTGTGTTCACCGTCTTCTACGACAACCTCCCGATAACCATGGTTGCAGTACAGATGCCCAATTTTGCATAATATAACATCATTCTATGAGAGCAATACGGCTTCTCCGGGAAAACCGGCTATGTGAAAACCCCCCTTTACGTATACATACTCGCGCCTATTTGTACAAATATGTAGATCGCTCCTGGTTGCGCCTGACCACTCAAGAGCATACGTGAGTAGGGCAAAAATGTTTAAACATGTTAAAAACTTTGGCGGACATTCTATGAGTTAATTGTTTATATTATTTACGTAACTTGCTCGGGGGTCAGTCGGCGTACGTTCTACGTACGTTTTACGTATGTGGCCATCCTTGGCCATACGTAGCGATATGTAGCCACTGTCCATCCATATGTGCTCGCCATCCACTCGTGTCCACTCGTAGAATGTCTGTCAAACGCTCGCCAGATGTCCGTAAAACGCTCGCCGAACATCCGTCGCCAAGCATATGTGAGGCTTACGTGTGGCTTATGTGAGGCACTCGTAGATCGCTCATAGATCGCTTGTAGATCGCTCGCATTGAAGACGACGGACGTCCAGAGAGCGATCTACGATTGCCCCCACGTACGCTCGTAGAAAGAAGTTATACGTGATAAATAGAGCCATGTATAGCCAATTTTCTTATACGTGATAGTCGCCACAGATTTACTTTGTTTGATACAGTAATATCTTCGATAGACCAGATTGTGTAGTTTATCCAAAATACAATACATTATTTTTGTCCGGTGCCGTCCCAGCCATTCAGATAACTGCCAAATATCATATTTCTTTGGTCTTGCGAAGCTGCATCTCCTTTTAATGATTTGTATTTCAAGCATATCAGGTTTTTGATGCAGCAGCATCCTATAACTTTCAACAGGGTTGTGGCTAGTGTCTTCTATCTGTGCATTTCCAGACTACAAAAACAAAATGAAAACAATGGCTTGATATAACAAATGGATGAAGATGGGAAAATATATTTGGCCTCTGTGATCTGTAAATGTCTGGGAGTGGCTGCTACTGGGTCAAGGACAAGTATAGAGGCTCTGACGCACATACCGCAAAATGATACCAGAAGCTCTCCATTACATTTTTGATCGCGCTGTTATGAAAACACAAATGTGTCACTAAAAAATAGACCATATCGTGCAATTCGGATCATATTTGCCAAAGAATGATAAGTGCTGTTTTAAGTAATTGGTGTCCTTACTTCTTAAAGTATATAGAAGAGAAGGACAAAAATAGCCAAAATCACAGGTTGATGCACATTGCCAAGTTGCAAAAAAAAAAAAAAAAACTTTACACGTGTATCAGCTAGCAGAGGCTAAACTCAAAGAAGTAGAAATTGACCCTTTTTATACCTATGATTATGGACATTGGAGAGCATAATATGATAAAGCGTTGTTCTAATGCAGTCTACAAAAAGGACACATTGTCATTCTCATGTTCTAATGCAGTCTACAAAAAGGACACATTGTCATTCTCATCATTGTCATTCTCATCAGGACTAAACTTTGAGTTAGACCACAACGACTTCAATAGCGAAATGTCCTAAAAAGCTCATGTCAAACATATATATTTACAGTAAATTAAGCCACAAACAATATATTGCATTCTGTCGTTTGGATTTACAAAAATTATTTAATACCATTTGTTCCATTGAAATGTATTATCTGCTTTGTCTTTTGCCTGACATAACCCAATCTTTAACCTTGTGGTAAAACTGTGTTGTGCAGTTATTCAAATGCGTTGGGCCCTGACCTTGTATCAGTCCCTGGTATAGCCTTGCCCTCTTTGTTGTAAACTGACCACTGGCTATCCCAAACCAAAGTGGCCTTGTCCAGTGGCTAACCCAATATGTATGGATATACTCTAGTCAGAATTATTCCACTAAACCTCTGTACTGAGTAATGTATTGTGCAAGTAACATAAGTGTATGGGTTTGACTGTCCGAGAGACTTATATTAACAAATTTACAGTGGCAGTTGGTCAATTATACCAGTCGACTATCACAGAAAACAAATGGGTTAGAAGCATGGGGAAATGAATATTTTATGAAGTCCTACTTTCGGAACACTTTTTTTTTTAAACCTTTCCGTCTTGGAATGGCTGCCCTTTAGTAATGTACAGCTAGTTTCATTAAAAACGGCCCGTCAAATTGAGCCTAGCCAAAGCTGTAATTGTTGGCTACTCAAAACTGGATCTATTAGCTATAGAAATGGACAGAAGCAGCTGGCTTTAGCATGTTTAGATCACAGTCAGGTATAGGTCGCTACAGCCTTCTAGAGTCAGACGTTTTATGAAACTAACTGTATCTCCTGGGAAGATTGAGGTTGATAACATTACACCAGTCCAAGGTTTTCATGAATAGAGATTAGTGATGTCGAAGAGGTAACGTCATGTAACAGTGAGGGGCAGATCGTGGCCATTGTTTATGATGATTTTTTGTACCAGATCTCAATCTATAGAATGCCTCATACATAGATATCTTACTGCTTAAGAGTACTTCTAAAATCAGTTTTTAAAATTTTGAGGAAATGCCAGGTGAAGTTTTGTCGTCATTTTTTGTGCATGACCATATTAGGATTGACCTTATAAGTAATATAAGTAGCTGCTAATTTAACTATTGTATATGATCTTTTTCGATTCTTTGTCAAGATAATGTTTAATTCGTTTCAGTGCATTAATCTGCTTTCCTGTCTGGCTACATATCTCATCAACATGTACACTAAATTTTAAATTCATATCTAACTCTACTCCAAGTATATTTATGGATGTTGAGGCTTGAATTTCATTGTCATCTAACCTGATGCAGTTGCTGCTCACATCTTCATGTCTACTCATAAACATAAGCTGAAATTTGCTCGCATTTGCTTTCATACTATTCGGTTCAAACCATTGCATGTAATTGGGATATATCTTTCATAGTGAGCATGAATTTTCGAAAAAAAGATATAAAATATAAAAGCGAATGTAGAACATCTGTATAGGTGAACATTCACTGTTGTTATAAATGAGCTAAAAACAAGGATAATTTGCCATAAATTCGTTGATCTCTGTTGTCTACATTACTTCAGTACATTTACCTGATACTAGCACCAGGTGTAAATTACAGGGGCATATTACAAAAGCCATGTTGTTAAATACAATTTAGAATGGGAAAATCCCTTAATTAACAAGCGACGGTGTCTGCAATGCATCCAGAGCTTTACCCAAGGAAAACACTTTTATGTGATAACAAAACAAATCACATTGCTTATGTAGAATGTAAAAATTAATTAAAAAAATTATGAAATTTTAGTGTGCATTGTTGAATAGCATGACAGTGATGGAATAACATATATAAAAGCATTCAAAATAATTTCAATTACTTCAACCTTATATACTTGAAATATATTGAAATATTTTGTGACAGCGACAAAATTTCAAAATAAACAGTGATATCATACTACTATTACAGTATTGTGTTGTCGTTTTCAGTTCAAAGTGTCATTAAGTAATTCTAAAATGTTTCCATTCCCAGTTTGGGCTAAGAAGTTGAAATGACCCCCTGCAGCCTCATTATGAATGTTCAATTCCGGCCCTCTTTGATGAATTTCAGACCTTTTATGGGGGTTTTGTTTCTCACTTTAGAGTAATCATTTAAAAAAAGTGCCTATGCTATGATTAACAAATATTTTAAAATTTTGCTGGCTGCATAAGCAGTGGCAAGAATATTTGCATCAAAAGTAATTCCCTATATATGGGTCATTTCAACTTTTGTTATCTCAGATCAATTAGTTCATATGTTTTTGACTGAAAAAGCGGCATTAACTTTTGGAATGTATTAAACTAACTCAGCAATCACAATCCACAAATGGCTGCACAAGAAATGTTGGAATATACCCATTTCCCCCAACTAACTGAAATTCATAAGCAGAGGCAATTTTTTGTTTATTTTATACTATTGGACACTTGCCCTACTGATCAATTAATCTACTTCATTATGTTTGATTTACCTTTCATTTGTGTATAACATCATTAAATAGTCGAATCTGGTCAATTTGATTCTTTAAATTGGGTTGAGTGATCACCAAACCTGGTGGCAGATTGGATATAGTGAATGAGGGGTCATTAAAGCATATAATAAGCATGCCTGGTCTTCTTAAATGCTACAAATATTTCGAAAAAGGGCTAAAAATGCTCTTGGAACATAAGGGTGGAATTTGCAGATAGATTGGATTGACATTTGAAAAAAAAATACAAAATTATTTGTTTATGACCAAATTATGTTACATCAATCTGAGTTACATACAGCTCCTCTGATATGTATTTTGCAAAATTCAACCATATATTCCAATGTTCATCAAACTTTGTTGGTCATTTCTAATTCACTAAACATACCTGCATAACAATTATGCACACCTAAATTTGACCTAATATTAACTTTATAGGGAACCCCCTGCTTATATAGCAACAATATTTACAGATTATGCAAGTGTAAACCTTCAACAAGGAAATAAAAATTATTTGAAGTCACAGTGACACTTTATTGCATGACAATTGTGCATGCGGTGTAGGTCAATGTCTGGGTCAATGTGCTAGGAAATTTTTTCGTTGAATCGCATGCAAAGCAGAACACAGAAGTCCAGTTTTGTGTTTGTGACAGGATGTGGGCGTTTGGATCTTCATCCACCTGGATCCTGTCACGATATTCATGGAAACAGTTTTCTAGTTGTGTCTTTTGCATTTCAAAGGATGGGAGGCATACAAATGAAAGGCCAATATGGCTGCCCCGATTAGTGCACCAAGTTTGTTGCCTTATTGTACTAATCACCTCATTATTACGATTTCAGATGTCTCAATAGGTAGAAAGACTACAAACAACTGATCTCAATCTGATTAAGAGCCGATAAACAAAAAAAAAAAAAAAAAAGAAAAGAAGAAACGACAGCCTAGTATGAAGATATTCAGACATAAGATATTATTATTATTAACATCTTTATTCACGCTCAAAGCGTACATGTGAAAAATTGATCGGTTACATTTAATTAAAAAATAGATGAATTCATTTTTATCATATAGTTCATTTACATTTAAAACAGTCATCATAAAACCATCTCTGGTGGCACATAGCTCTTTTCTAGCAAGTCCATCACATTTTGTATGGATGTTATTGAATCTAAATGTGAAAACGCTGAAAACCCTGAATGTACATCATTAGAGAGTGTGTTAAATGACTACCTTTTATTAAAAAACATAACAAAAAGCCATTCCATTGAATTTCTCATTTTTAGTAATACATCATTGTATGGGCCACCAAAAATATAGAAAGTGGCTTTGGTCATTTCTTACTTGCCCACCCAAACGTTTTTGCCATTTTGGAACTGGTGTCACACTTACAGTGGGTTGCATGTGAATATGTCACCTGATTCTCCACGGCACAAAAATGGCACAAGCAATTAAGCATTACAATTTTTATGGAGATGATAATGTATCATATTTTGCAAAATTTAAAGCCACTTTGCAACTGTTATGTCATGTTACATTACCTCTCATAACCATAGTTGATATAGCTTTCTCTTTTTCCAAAGGTTCTTTTCTAGTCATCAGCTGGTTAGTAACAGAGAACCATTGCAGTCTCACTTTTTAAATTAAAGCGGTTTTACCCATGATTTAATTTCATGAAATTGCTAATTTATTTACTTCTGTTGATTAAATAGTAGTATTTGGGTGTCTGTTTGGACACTTTCACTTTTGATTGTTCATGGACTAAATATTAGGTAATGTAATTTTGAACTACAGACTAAACATTGGCTTTTGAAGAATAAGATGTAATTTTGATGCATTTTTACCAATTTATTGCTCCACTAAAGTTCCTCAACGATGAAAATATTCACTATTTCATGCCCCCACTCTAAAATGTCATGTATATAAGTTCATATATGGACATATTAAATAACAGTACACAACAGTTGCAATGTGGCTTGAAATGTTACAAAATATGGTAAATAATCACCTATGATTGCATATACCAATTTTTTTCCTGTGTAGAATTATGGCTGATATATCGGCCTAAACTCCAAGGAGGATGAATGCTTTTGCAACCTACTGTACCTGTCAGTCATATGTGGCATTATGTCCCCATATGTCCTAGATATGTGCCCATGCATATGTTCTAAATCAGATTTTACTCCTTGTGGGTGAAAAACGAGAATCTGTTGAGTCAACTCCAGATTATTGTAGCTACTCTAACTGTGTGACGCGCATCATGTTTTTGAGAAGTTAAATTCCAAATGCTTTTACCAGTAAACCGTATTTTGAGAATTATTTTTAATGCAGTCTGCTGCAATTACCAAGTTCATGTCGTCATATTATTGGATTGGCCCATTTTTTGCCCACGAGTGCATATCTATTCCATGAACCAATTTCACCGACTGATCTGACATAAAACTAACAGGCTGCTTCTTAGTAGACTCGCTCTGGAGGATTGTACCTGTTTTGTCTTGAATCAAGGACAAGCCAAAAATCAGCTTTCCATTGAAAAATTAATCTCGAGGAACAACAACATACATATTTCACGACAAAGAGCTACAAAATGCATTCAGAAATCGGAGGTCACATGTCAATGGTGCATAAAGGGCACGTGTTACATAGACAATGAAATCTACATGCAGAGCGGCTGTCCACCAGTCAGTTTCTTCTCCTAACATCATTATAGTTAATTCAGGTCAAAAACCAAAGAATATTAAGAACGTTGAGTGCCGGTAACCACACGATACTTGCAAATGTAGGGACTGACGAATCGGTCCACTTGCAAATGCAATCTTGTGGTAGGAAACCTGAAGTAACTAAACCTGAACACTGTTAGAAAACCAGGTTCATTCAAAGTACATTTCCAAATTGGTTCCTCTAACAGGATACTGTTAAAGGTCATGGGCAATCAAAATCATACTTTTGCCGAAAATGTTTTTATCCGATAGATTAAAGTTATTAAAAAGGTCTGCAGTGAAAAAAACTACCTTAATGTATATGTTACAAACAAAAAACTATGTTTGCCGCACTCCCGTGCCTTTTTGCGTATCTCAGGATCTAGAAACTGTAGTTCTAGTGGCTGCCGCCAGGGCCGTGCGTCTGACGTCAGAGTTGCTGTGCTTGAGTGGCAATCAGCATGGATAACCATGGCAACATGATTTCTAAATGAAATATGCTATTACGACTTCCAGATCAAGAAGAAAAGACTGAGTAGATGTGGTGCATTGAATAGGTTATAAATAGTAGACAATTTTTTATTTTTTTATCTTGGTTGAAGTATATTATTGTTTTTGATGCTGTAGCCATGCAGTGGATCAAACATATTTCAGTACTTTAGAACATTATATATATATATATATATATATATATATATATATATATATATATATATATATATATATATATATATATATATATAATTTGTATTGACAGTAAAATATCATCCATGATATATATGTCATAAATAAAATAAAGAACAGAAAATACAGAATACAGAAAATACAGAAATGTTCAAATAAAATTTGTAAACTAGATATGCTATACTAGTAACGCGGTTCCAGCCCCCAAACTTTATTTTTATTTTATTTTTTTAAATAATGTTTAATTATAGTAACATCTATGTATATATACTGTACAGTGTCAGAAGATGGAGAACATATAACTCACATATCAATATCAATTAAGAATTTTCCCAGGCACCTCAGTAGCTCAGATTCCTTTGAGCACATGATAGATAGATATAAATTTATTGGTGTCATTCATTATGCCAAAATCATTTATGTAAACTCTAGCTAGATCAAACAGTCGTAGGCGAAGTGGTGTGTTATTTGGACATATTATTAATGAGTGTATCTCATCCTCAACTTCATTTAAGTTACATTTTGTACATAGTCTCTCTTCTACAGGTATTAATGGTCTTTCATGTCTACCTGTTTCTATACGAAGGTACATTGCATGCACATATTGCAATGCTGTAATATTCACAGAGTAGAAACAAAGCTAATCAATTATGTCCATTCTTCATAATGGTTATGATTATGTAATCATCAGGTTATGTCAAAGAGGGTTCATACCATATCAAAGCTCCTGACCACTGAGGGATGTCTTTTTTGAACTTGCTAATTGCTTGCAGACTCCCCAGATGAATATGAAGATAATCATCTACATTATAAATCAATGCCAGTAAGCAATGCAATAAATAAGGGATATATTTACAAACATGACTCACAATTAACTAAATATAATTTAAACTATTAAAGCATTATTAGAGCACAATTATTTTGTGTTTGATATCTCTATTCATTAATTTTTACTCCATCTGGATGATGGAGCGATACTATTCCTCTAATCATCACATGGTTGAAACAAAAACAAATTATGACATATAGAAAGTGAAATCAATATGTTGAATTAATATATATTAAAGAATTATGATTACATATGCTTGTTAAGCACTGATCCAAACAAACACATAGAATCAGGCTTGCAAAATGAACAATGACTGACATTTCCTTTCATGATACATACGGAACTGATGCTCTCATTCCTCTCCCTTTATGTCTTATAGTTAATTACAATCTTCTGATATGTCTAATAGTTAATTACAATCTTCTGATATGTCTAATAGTTAATTACAATCTTCTGATATGTCTAATAGTTAATTACAATCTTCTGATATGTCTAATAGTTAATTACAATCTTCTGATATGTCTTATAGTTAATTACAATCTTCTGATATGTCTAATAGTTAATTACAATCTTCTGATATGAGGCATATACTGAGTGGGAGATGATCAACCCATTCAATATTAAAAAAAAAAAAAATCAGAAACAACTATGCCTCAGACAAGAGTTCTGTCAAAATAGACTCTTTTATAAGAGGTGCTTTCACAACAGACCAATTTTAATTAGTAGTGTACATTGTACTTCAAGAGTTTTTACTGTAATTAGTAATCAAATTAGTATTAATTAGTATTATGATCTGTGATAATAGTTTGGTGGGCATTGTGTGATTATTCTTAGCAATGTTCATGATTATCATATAAAGTTTCTTAAAATAGCTTTATTTTGGATAAATAAATGCACAAGCATAATTAGCACATGTTCTTTCAAGGTACATAATTACAACTTTCCAAAAAAAGAGATTAGGTTAAACAAGGTCATTATTTAACAAAATTATTTTAAAATTAGGGAACAAAGAAGAAGAAAAAAGAGGTAAAAGGAAAGGGAGGAGTAAAGAGAAAATTCACATCATTGTAATATCCAAATTAATGACAAATTTACAACACTTGTTGTGTCTGTTTAGTCAATAAAATACAATATTTTTGAAGTAAAAGTTCATGGATATGTCTTACATAAATGCCATATAATAATTATATTGTTATGACAAAGTAATTTTTCTTATCAACATGTAACATGATATGCCAGTCATGTAATGTTCTTAATCTGAATTTAAAGTTATGGATATTACACTGACTGTTAATTCTATAAGCACTCATAAGTAATTCAGATATTAAAAAGCGCAGAATACAGGCTGAAGAGTTTAGAATTTGTGTATTCTGTTTAGGCAGGAATTTTGTTTTGTGTTCTAAAGACCAGTTTACTAGTTTGGCTTAATGACTTTTTCATTTTTTTTTCATCATGGAATGATTTTATAATTAGTTATCAAATGATGATGTGGAAAAAAAAGAAGGAACAAATGCTTCTCATGTGTATGCATGCAGATTCCGTGAATAAAAATTAGATAAACTCCGTATATGCCAACTTATTATTCATGTTATAATCCCTGAAAATGTATAATCCCTGAAAATGTATAGTACACTGTAGAAAAGTATTCACCTGGTATCAATAGTTATCATGAGGGAAACGTATCACTTTCAAGTTTATATTGTTATTGCTGATCTTATTTTTCTTTCTTTATTATTATTTCAATAATTCTTTACAAGAAGTAAAGGCTTTATACTCAGTAACTAATAAAGATAGTGCTTTGGCACTTTAAGGGCACAGACAGCCAGAGCGCACTTTGAACAGCACACATTTCATGACCAAATTTCATGACACTTCTGCGCAATTCACAAAAGAAAAAAAAAGCTGGTTTTTTTTTTTACAGTATTTATATGAGACATAAAGAGATTATGAAAGATTAAAGGAAAGTTTATCGTAATTGTGACAATTGCATGTCTAGTTTGAAGTTCAAGTTTCTAATACCCTATACCATATTCTGGCAAAGTTTGATTTTGATTGCCCTTGACCTTCTGGTATATTGCACCGAATACAGATGACGTTTGCTTGAAAAAAAGCTTTTAAGGGTACTCACAGGAGCCAAACAATAATAGCTTGGCTGATTTTAAACAAAAGTTTGGATGGATACCAGCTAAACATATATTTGATAATAATTTCTAAGAGTACAATGACCAGACACACGTCTTTAAACTGTGTGTGTGTGTGTGTGTGTGCGTGCGTGCGTGCGTGCGTGCATGCGTGTGTGTGTGATTAGGGCTTTACGTCCTGTATTTCTGCACCAATTGGGCTAATTAGGACAGGCAGAGACCATGGCAATGAGACGAAGGAGGAAATAGCCATCCAACTTAGGCTCGACCGGGATATGTTTTGATGGTAAAAATGGTCATTTGTTAGAATGCCCAGCCCAGATAAGATACATTTTCTGCTTGTTTTGTTCCTCTATTATTATATTGTCAACCTCGCTATGATTATTTTTCTACTTTGGAAATTAGAAGAGGTTCGGATTTCTCTCTTGATACCACGGAACTGCCTTGCTAGTATATTAACTGTGGAAACTAGATCCTTTTGAGTTTTTCTTTCTACAAAGTGGACAGCTATATCGTCAGCTGATATTTTCATATGATATGGACAATTAAGATATCATCTAATACGTCTAGCAGTATCATCTCATTATATGCAATGCGAACAGACCTGGAGAAAAAGCATATCCTTGTCTGACACCTCGAATTCTGATACGCTTCCATGCTCTAATGTTGTTGTCTTCATTGACTGATGGCATATATTATTGCAAAGATATTTCAATTAATGTCAAGGGCTTTTAGTTTTTTTCCATTTTTTAACAAAGACCATGATCTGCAAATGTTATCATGTGACCTAACCTTTTTTTGTACTAGTAGGTCACACTATTGACAGACTCCCATGGTTACACAAAACAACCCCACAAATAGAACTACACCTGTATTAAGGCAAACTGCAGGGCAGTACTGCTCTTGAGTTGGGTTTCTCAGTTTACATTGTTTTATGTCTGATGGCAGCACCAGTCTAACTTCATTTGACTGTGGTGCCATCTAGGCCTCAAACGCGGAGTGTAAGGATCCCAGGAGCCATAATAAATAACTTAAAATAAGTTTCATTGTTTCACATTTGCACACTATGCAAGCCTATTCACCTGGTAAAAAGATTTTTGGTCAGGAGCCGACAAACCAATCCAATACTATTATTTCTAAGGACCACACTGAGGAGCCATAATAGAGTATTTAAGGTAGGTTTCATTTTTTACCCACAAGCCTGTTCACTTGAGCCAAATTCTATTTATTTGGCAAAAAGTAGATTTTCTGCCAGCAACCAGGATAAACCATTTAAGGTAAGTTTAATTCACACAAGCCTGTTTACCTGAGCCAAATTCTATTTACAGGGGAAAAAGTGGATTGTTGGCCAGTAGCCAGTGACCAACCAACCTAGCACTAACTAAAGCATTTAAGGTAAGTTTCATTGTTTCATTTTTGCACAGAAGAAATAATTTATAGCATTTAACATAGGTTTCAATGCTTCATTTTTGTGCACTATTCACTTGGCCAAAAAGTTGGTTTTTGGCCAACCGACCAACCAACTTACTCTGAGCTAATTCTAAGGACCCAATGAGCAATAATAAAGCATTTGAAGTCTTTTTGTACAATTTCTTCACACGAGTTATTATATTTTAACATGTCAGGAATAAATTGAGGTAACTTTTGGTACGTTGTGTTCCATGTCAACTGACTATGCCTCAAAAGAAATATTTTGGCTTGAATTTGGTGAACCAAAGCACAATCATGCACATTTGAGCATTACGCTAAAACAGTTTTATTTATACCTGTTAAATATTGCTCAATGTCAGCAAATATGACATGATATATATATTACGTTACAAAACACTATAGTTTATCTAATTCTTATATTTTTTGCAGCGGTCTGTAGCGTTATTATTTGTTCCATGAAGAACACAACACGAGGAAAACAACACATCACACATGACCCCCACTAATCTAATAAAGCAATGTGACACAGCGGCCAATTTTCGATTGCTAATAACGATTCCTCGGTGCTTGATGCTGTCCAGAGATTTGTCCTGCTGTGCTCTGCTAATCCCAGCAAAAGCCTAATGAGTAATTAGACGGGGTGGCAGAGCAGACGGTGCAAGGAGGGGTGAGATGGGGCCTGCAGTTAACAGGCTGCTTGGTCAGGCAGCTTGCGGATCAATAAGGAACAGCAGCAGCAGCATCAGCAGCAGCAGCACAGTGGCGACATGTTGCAGCTGCAGTAGAAGGACTGCATGCAGTAGCAGCAGCAGCAGCTAGCAGCATCATCAACATCATCAAAAATCTCCAAGGATGCGGCCATCTGCAGGTGGGTGTAAAAACAATTGATTTCAAGATGATCAGTTAGGAGCAGATAGTAAAAACATAAATATACACATTGATAGGAATATTTGTATAATAAATGACAGTAAACAAATACCTAGGTGAGACTCCTAAATAGCATCGCACTGTAGATTGACTAGATGGCATCTGGCTATTTTAATATGCCTGTCAACACTGCAGTCAGATCAGCTACAACATCTCAATCGCGGCACTGATATCATACATGATACTAAAGAAAATTGATTTGCTATACACTGTACATCACCTCGATATGCATTATCCATCGTGGGATAAAATGATCATGAAGTAAATTTAGATCGATTCATAAACAAAGATACAGATTAAACTGGGAAAAAAATGCTGATCACTAATTTCCTCACACGGTGTATATAACACCAGGGGTACTCAGGATCAAATAACCTGGTATAATTTAATATATAGTGCAAAATAATCGAGCTAATAAGCTAGATAGAACACGGAACATTCAGATCTGGGACTTAACACCCTACAAAGATGCAACAAACTGATCATATCATTACAAGAGCAAAAAAAAGACCCGCTTTTTGGTTATTTGGCAGTTTTATAGGTTAATGCATAGGTATACATGTGTAAAACATAGGGATAACAGAGCGCAGGTGGATAGCCTATAGCCTACACATGTCCAGCGCAGACAATGTTGGATGGGGTCATTCCAGGGTCACCTGCATCAGCAACAGCATCTTGCCCCTGATTGATGGGCTTTCTGCATGACTCTCTTCGCACGCTGTAACAGACACGTGCCCACAGAGATCGAGAGACAGACAGACTGAATGGCTAAATGTAACGTGTCTGGAATTAAGTAAAAAAAATCTGCGTGATGCAAGTGTATGTTCCAATGGTCGAACTTGGAAAAATTAATAGAATAGAATAATATAATTTATTTGAAACACACTTAATGATATCATAACAGATAATACATATAAAGATATAAAATAAGAATAAAAAGAAATATTCTGCTTTTTAATGTCTATTGTAGTCTTGATAATATATAAAAGTATAATTTAAGTTTAATTACAGTGAGTGGGAAAACAGATTATCTGTCTATCTAACTATCTATATATATCTGTCTGTCTATCTATCTGTCTATCTATCTATAGAGCTTCGACAACCAGAGGGTTCTAGAGAGGAGTAATTTAGTAGTTTGGAAAGACAATAGTATATATTCAGACAGTGTTAGAGAATGATTTAGACAATCAGACTGAAAGAGTTACATACACATAGACAGACAAATATATATATATATATATATATATATATATATAGTGACCATTGTTATCTGGTTTACCAGGATCAGACAGACAGACAGCCTGAAAGGTATAGGTAGCCACAGGTATATACAGACTGCAAAACTGATCCGTGTGTGAGTGAATAGGCCCCAGGTGTAGCTGGATGGGAGAGGATCCATTGACAGCCCTGCTTGACCTTTCAATGGGTACATACAGGGGCTGACGGGACTGCCCCCCAGGTTAACCAGAGCAATTAATAACGCATATGCTAAACTACTGCATTTCAAATAGCACTGCATTCAGCAAATTGGTGGTCAGTGGGCTACAAACTGGGGCCTTACAAGCTACAGTCAAACCAAAAATCATTGAGTTGCTTCATGACTTTTCATTAATATGAAACTGTCAATAACTAATAAACTACCACGAAGAATGCATTAAAACCACAGTCACAGACAACCACTAGCATGTAGATTTAAATTTTACCACATAATACGATGCCACCTTAACCAAAATCACTTTCTTTTACTGTTTGAATCGGCATCAGATTCTGAAGGTATCTGAATAATTCCTGGTGTGCATGGTGTGACTATATATCAACCAGCGATGCACACTCCATGCAAAGCTAGAACTTCAGTACAAAGAATATGCTACAAGTTACACCCTGGTCATTGATCCATTGGATCCCTGCTGCATGTGAAGATCAATTATTCCATCTTTGATTAAAACAAGCAAGGGGAAATTATTTATTCATGCAGTAAAGGCACCATGTTTCTAGAATGACTTGGATCATGGGATATTTGCGGTTCAAAGTAGATGGAGCACAGGAATGCATAAACTCAGCGAATCAGTAATGATTCAGCATGGAAGGGGAGGTTGGTAGCATGTAAAATGTTAACGATATTATGTGGAAATTGATCAGCAAAATCAGAAAACCAACATGCAAAATATACATATTTCCATCACTAGTCCGAGGTTCATGTGTAGTCCTGTGTCCCACAGAAGTAAGGTCACTCAAATTGCACAAGGGCCTGTGATTCTGAAATACGACTGTTTATTGGTTAAGGGAGTTTGTTCTAACATGGAGCCACCAGAAGGCTTCATATGGTTCTTACTTGAAACTTACAGCAGACAACAGGCCTAATATTATGGCTTGGTTCCTGTATATTTTCTCCCTGTTTGTCCAGTTCGGGGATGAAATATTCAGGTGGGGTTGCATTAATAATTCACACAGTAGCCCTCTTCTTATTGATTTTGTTGCAGAACATAATACCTAGGGGAGAGCCGGGCAGGATGACCCGATATACGTAGAAGAGGAGCGCCCAGGGACTACGTCATCACGTCACCATGTCGGAGCGAGGCAGCTGCGTCAGTCGCTACGAGCCCATTCCGACGATCCCCGAGGATGGCCCTCTGCCGCCCCTGCCCTCGCTGCGCCCTGACTCACCGCCTCCTCCTCCTCCCCCCGATGCCCCCGACCCTCGCCTGGGCCTCGTTGACTTCTGGCCGCGATGCCTGACCCCCGATAACAACCTCGCTCTGGCCACATTCGAACGTTTCGAGTAAGTCATTCCCGAGGGAGCCGTTCGGCTGCTTCCGTAGATGGGTTATCAGTGCACACGCGCGCGAGATTGGGAAGGGGGCCATCATGGCCCCCATATTCATTAAAAGGCTGTTTGTACGACAAATATAGAATGATTAACTGTGCACAGGCTTAAAATTAAAATGGCTAGACAAAACTATAGGTAGGCTTATTTATAAGGGTAGCTTTGTGTACTTCAAAGAGGCCAAACATGAGATAGTAAAAGAGCAAAAACAAAAACAGGTTTAAAAACGAAGAGGAACATGTTCAGAGGGTAAAGGGGTAAAGGGGGCAGGGATCTAACAGATTGAAGTAATCAGGCTGAGATTTATTAGGCGGTCGCGAATACCCACAACACAAATTAATGGCATCCCTAAATCTTGGTGACTCATGGCTGATCTGTCCATCTTGTTTGCAGCACACTGCTTCCCAGGGCCAATGCATGGCTGCGAGAGAACAGCCAGATGAAGCTGCTCAAATGCGAAACTATAGAGAGGAAGGTGTGGGCCCTTGACCAGCTGGAAAAACAAGTGTCCGACACGAAGACTGAGGTGCCTCACAGCATCGATGTGGTGCTCTACGTCAAAGGTTTGAGGTGAGCAGGGCATCCACAGATCCATGTGCCCCAACACAAAGCAAACATCTATAACCTATAAAGCTCTAAATATACATGCGCAATAGGTGACATATGTGTGTGTAGTAATGTGTACACGCCCTAAATTGCCAGAATTGACATCAAACGGAACAGAAATGTGTCATTGGGAAAAACTATACTCAAATACTGACTGCTGATTAAGCATACCATAATGACTTAGACTGCTATGGTGTGATAAATCAGCACCACTACTGCAAAAATTTAATAAAGCAAAAGAAAATTACTATGGTTGTCCTGCAACTTGTTTTATATTCAGTGGTACGCAGATCAGAATTAACTTAAATGAAAATTAATGATAGCTCTCAACACTACTATATTTAATTCAATTTCATTGGCAAAATAAAATAGTTCACGTTTTTAACTAATAATACATGAAGACGTGTGTTAAAGCTCTAGTTTAATAAGCAGTTTAAATTGGTGATAGGCATATTTATATTAGTGTTTATTAAACCTTAATGAAAATAATTTCACACTTATCTTAAGTAGACCAAAGGGACTACCTGCAGCATGAATGTAATTTACCATACATACAGTTATCGAATTAAGTTGAACCTCCACATCAAACCACTTCTACATGCACGACCCTGTAAAATGTAAATTGGTCTAAATTACAGGCCCCTTCGTAAATAGTTCGCTCAGTAATGTTTATATAATTCCAAAGAGTGTTGAACGCATCCTTGCTTATTTTGTGCATGCATTTAACAAGTGGGGTGGGCCAAAAAACCCCCACCTGGTATTTCACCTCACTCAACACCAAGTAATCATAGCACCTTTCTACACAGATTATGGTACACGCGCACATCATCGAAGAGTCGCAAGCCAGCATATGCCGCTCAGGTTGGTTATAGAAATGCCACTCCAAAGTGCATCAGGTCAGCACCCAAAGACTGCAGCTATGAGGAACTGGGGCCCATGTATGTGACCCTAAATGAAGACCTCATAGAACGACCTCTTGAAGGTAGGGTTGAAACAAGAATATCAAAGAGACTGAAAAGAGCAATGATCATACGATGATATTAGAGACAGCTGGGAGCAGAGGCAGTCTGTCTCACCCTTCTCCCTCCCCTCTGAGTGGCTGTCTGGGTTTCTCATTGTCTGCTTGGCTCTTAGTCTCCCTTTTCACCCCACGAAGTAAGACCTCAATACTCCGGATGCTGTGTGTAGTTATTTATTATGTAACAGTTCCATAGTTTTAGTTTATCCAAGGTATGAAGCTGGAATCATCTAACTTTGTACAGTAGGAATCAGAAGTTAACACACACTTGAACAAAATGAATACAGTTCACTTGCATTACATCGTTTCTCTTAAATAAAATATTACCATTCTCCGCATCTCAATGACAAACAATTCTAATCATTTTCGTTTATTTCCAGCAACGGTTTTAGCAACTCTTTTCTATGGATGATTTTATTGACTATTTTCATTTATAGCATTTGACACAAGTGAATACAAACTTTTGGGCCCCATTGTATCTATTTAGGGACATGGTGTATAGCTTGTAAATTGCAATGCAACATTCATGCATTTGTTGAACCAGAAGGATTTGAACACATCTTTTATACTAATGCACGTTAGCTCCTACAGGACACAAGAGCCCTTCTGTATAGCCTTAGCATCCAGCCAAACAGGCTCATTTTGTCAAACGGCCTCATAAAAACTAGTCTTATGTCTGCTTGTTCCCCAAGGTCCCATCCTGACAATGGAGACAGTACCCATCCGGCTAGACCGGCTCAAGTGGGACGGACCGGATGTGGAAGTAGACCGGACATCCTGGCCTATGACTCCCAAGCAGCACATATTCTTCTTCTCCAGAATCTACTATCTCTTCCAGTGCCCTGCTTACGAGCAAGTTGGTGAGTCCCAGGATTACTTAGATCTGTCCAAAAGCTTAAGAAGTGCCTTTGGTAGTTTACCAGTATGATCGTGAAGGCAAAGTTGTCGCAAAGAAATGCTAAAGTGCAAACATTTGAATTATATTTATTTTATGCAAAACTACAGCTCTCCAGTGTAGTTTCATCTAGATATCGTCTATGATATCATGCATTAGTTACCAGAAATGTTATATACCAAGTATTCCCTTGAGTCCAGTAACAATCCAAATATAATGACAGATAGGTGTTTGTGTTTGTTGCATATAGAATCCTTTCACCCATAGAAGCAAGATATTGGTAACCAAAGATTATTTTTTAATTGACAGGTGCAGCAGATTTCTTGCCAGACTTTATGAATGAACCTTCGCAGAAATCAGGCATGCCAAAATACACAGGTCTGCCTTTTGTGATGAAGAAGTTCAACGCTTGGCTCAAACAGGTCAAAGACATCAAGGTCACCAACATCCAGTCTATGGAGGCAGCTTTTCCAGGAAAAGCAGGTGATTTTCCATGAATTTTTACAATGGAATCAGGCAATGAACACAATACCTGAGCTTTTAAGACCATTTCAGTTTCAAGGTCGTTTTTCAGTCCCAAAACAGGGACGACCCATTGGCAAAAATGATGTTGCTGCAACGTTGTTGCAATGTTGCATATTATCACAGCGTAGAACGTACGTTGCCACAATGTTGCAACATACGTAACTTCACAACTTTCTTGCAACTATCCTGCAACCAAAGATTTTTGTTCAACTAAAAAGCATAACATTGTGATGCAACCATGGACGTATCTCTATAATACGTCCATGATGTACATGACGCAACGTTGCAGCCATGACGTTGTGGCAACCATCTAACAACGTTGCAACAACGTTGCAACAACGTAGTGTGTTCATTAGGGACTATATAAATGAGTGCCGCAACAAAACCTAATTTGATATCATGACCACTTCACTGATGATCGATGCAGGTTTTAATTGTATAAGAGTTTCGCTTGTGTTTCAACTGTAATAAGACAATGATCACGTTTTTGCATTAAAAATACTTGGATCCAGTTCCGAAATTCATCGGAACACAATAAGAGATCTGCATTCATGGCGTTATTTGTAATATACATATTTGGTTGCAGACCGAATCAAGACCAATACGAACTTCATTCAGAAAGCAGACACAATGCCCTTAATCCGCTTCATCCGGGTCACCTACACTCGACCTAAATTCGGCCTGCCACCTGGTGGATTGCATATTCCCCGCCTCATTACCCAGAAGAGCTTTGTTCCACATATCTTAGCCACAAATGACAATGACAACTCTCCTACCATGGAGGACCTTAAACAGGCTTCCAACAGGATAAGGGCCTGGTTCAAACATGTTGGTAAGTGGTCACTTCCGGTCTAAACATTGTGATTTATAGTTCTTTGGGACAATCAACCTTTTATAGGATTGAATCCAAAGAGACCATGAAACAACAATCAAAAATTAAGTGGAAGAAAAAGTAATTTGACTAAAAACTTTGTCATCTAGATGATGACCAATTTCCTCTAGCCTTGGAGTCAACAATTATTGTTGCTTAAATAGCCTATTACTGTTAGCTCGATTGGATATATTTACCATTAGATGCTGTTATTCAGTCTGTTTTAGATGCTACAAGACTGCGTTTTATTCTGTGTCCTTTTATTGTATTTGTCTACTTCCATCAGTAGCAATGGGTGCTCCTATGTTTGCTGATTAAACACAGTCAGTCGCCGTGTTGTTCACATCATATGATACTGCCATAAAATATACTGAGTACATGATATAACTGGTCGCAACTTTGACCCTTGGTAACTCCTTGAACATAACCAATGCAACATTTATTCAATGTGGCTTATGTAAACAAATGCTTCTAAGATTACTATTGGGCAAAGATTCGTTGTCCTCACATCACCTTCATCATTCTCATCCCAGTCTAGCTTAGTCTAGCTTAGTCTGGCTAAGTTTGGCTTGTTTGTTGTTCCTTAGGCTATTTGCCCTCAATATTACACAAATATTTTACCCATTGCTGACTCGTTACAACACTCTGACAAATGTGTTGTAGATGACACCAACTCTACATCTGGTGTTATTCTGTCATTACTAGGACCAATCTGACCTTTTTACAGGCCCCACTTATAAACAACAAGGAGTTGTGCTATAAACTTTGCCATATTGAATGACATACAGTATCCAACAAAACTGAATGTACCCTTATTTCATATCATCGCGTAGGAACACCCATAATTACTAATGTTAGGTAAATTTAAAATCTTATTTCAACAACCACTTTTTTTAAATTAGCTTAGACAATGTTCACATCAGCTGGCCATAGACATGGTTATAACTACCGAACTATGTTAATAGATTAAACACATTTGCATTCTTTCAGTAGCACTTTTTTTTGGGTGCAGCTGCACCCAAAATTTATGACATAAAAACCAAATGTACCTCACTTTCCACTTGGTTCTCTCCGTTTCTGTAGGTAACAACATTATCAGCATGGAGGAGGTCTACCACCCCTTGCCCTTGATCCTCAAAAGACATGACGAAGGGGAGAGCACAGTCCTTCCTGGGGAATGGCAGCCATTGTTGGTGGAGACAATCAACCGGAAGCAGTCCATGCAACCTGCACCCCAGCTCTACCTCATAAGGTCAGGCTCTGCATATTTTGCCTATTATCATAATCTCTGCAACACCTAATAAATACACCTGTAGAACTGAGGGGTTTTTTTCCTTGTCTTTTTTTCTGAAATCATCGTGACAATTTCATTTTTATAGGTATGTGTTAGAATACCCATTTAAAAATATATTATTATCACAGCATCTGCAAGATGCTTACAATTCCCTAATCTCCACATAAAGACAAGTACTGCCCTTTAGTGCTACTGATAAGGTCATGACCAGTTGCCACAGCAGACTTAAGCCACTGTCACACGGGCCGGTTTTGCCGTAGTGAACCCGTAGTATTACGTAATAGTTATGTAACAGCTCTTTCCGCCGGTTTGGCGGCAGCAAAAAGGGGCGGGGCAGCACCCGCCGGGCGCTACGTTCCACGGGTGCCTCGGCGGGTTCCACGGGTGCCTCGGCGGGTTCTACGGGTGACCCGGCGGGTTCTACGGGTGACCCGGCGGGTTCTACGGGTGACCCGGCGGGTTCTACGGGTTACTCGGCGGGTTGTAGGAGTAAGCCGGCGAGTAGTAGGAGTAACTCACAGCTTCCAGGAGTATACTTTAAAAGACTGCTGCTCCCCTAATATTAGGCCGATTTTCGTTAAATAAGAACTAAATTGTAGGATAATGTATACTGATTCCATACCTGTTTATTAAGCGAATTATTCGTCTGAGAAGGTAGCTAGGTTGGCGGAGGCAAACAGTGGTGCTCTCGCAGACGTCCGCGCCCTGACTGTATCAATGCAGGTAGGGCTGAGCGCTTCTTTAAAATGCTGCTGCTCCCCTAATATTAGTCCGATTTTCGTCAAATAAGACTGGATTGTAGTATAATTCATACTGACTCCATACGTGTTTTCGGATCGAAAATAGACCAAATATTAAGCGAGATATTCGTCTGAGAAGGCGGTTGTCTGGTGGCGGCTGCTGCTCCTTTAATATTAATCCGATTTGCGTCAAATAAAAATTGAATTATAGAAGAGTTCATACTTATTCCACACAGAATTTCAGATTGAAAATAGACCAAATATTAAGCGTGATATTCGTCTGAGAAGGCAGCATGGTGCTCAGTGTATGTTCATGACTTGAATGGTATGGTCAATATTTTTTACCATTATATATACATTGTTTGGATGAGCTTTATTGCAATTAATTTCTACTCATTCTGCCAACTGGCCAATGGGAAGGACTTTTCCTTTGGTTTTGTAAAGTCAATTAACCTATATATGTCAATTGCTATTAGCATTTTGAATAATACAAAGAATGGGGTAAGTCATGCTTTTTCATCATTGATCACAAGCATTAATTGAAATTCTGAATTTCAACTGATTCCTGTTTATTATGCATATTAAAGAGGGAGGTGGTTTTGATCATGGATGGAACATGCAATATCAATATTAATTCCAGTTGGATTATTTTCAGAAACAACAACGAAATATTGATAATTTATATAAAATGAAATAAATATCTAAAATGATTACTCTAAACTAGAGTATATCTATCTATAGATAGTTGTTATAGCTCCATAGACATCTTTATCAAGTCGGAATTTTATTGGCAACAAGCAAACAAACATTGTTTTATTATCGTTTTTTATTGATACTAATCAATGAATTATTGATAGTAACATATTATTAGGTTAAGATCTTATAACTATCTGTCTATCTACATATCTATACTCTATAAGGTATTACTAACTTTATTAAAAAGAATATTCTTGTTTGTGCCTAGTATACTCCATTAATTTTCCCCACCTTTAACTATTATATAAATTCTACACATTTCCCTGAATAATTCAGTCTTTATTTCACGAAAATCGGATATGTAGATAGACAGATAGTTTAGAGAGACAGATAGATTTATATGCTTATTATATAATATAGAATATCTAGCTTAATATTTGGTACATATAAGTACATAAAAGATAGCAAATAAAATCACAGATCAAATCACAAATACTAATTACAATATTAATATTAGATTTAAATTTTACAAAAATATACACAAATACTGATCAAAATAATAATTTATTATCACAATAAGATTCAAATTAACACAAAAAGATAAGAATGTTCACATGTATAAAAAAAAAACCAATATTCAAATATAATCATTGCCTGGTAATTACAATAGAATACAATGTTTTTAATTAATGAAAGCAATTACATCTTTTTGTAATTGTGAATGACAATCAAGACAATGTCATATTACTGTGTCATCTTTGAACAAACTATGAAATGACAGGTCAAAGAACCCCAATTTAGGCAATTAGGCAATTGACACATGTATTGAGCATTTGCTGTATTCTCTACACCCATTCTTTGGATCATTCAAAATGCTAATAGCAATTGACATAACGGTCATGGCAGTTGGCAGAATGAGTAGAAATGAATTGCAATAAAGCTCATCCAAACAATGTATATATAATGGTTTCCACGGGTCACCCGTCGGCTTCCACGCGTTTTTTTTTTTTTTTTTCACCCGTGAGATTTCTACGGTTGTGCCATGCAAGCATGGCACAACCGGCTACCGGGGCCGGGTTTCGCGGCTGGGCCAAGGGTCCCACGGGTGCTTGCCGGGTATCCACGGGTATCCACGGGTGGCCGTATTGGGGCCGCCGGCTTTGAGCCGGGTAGCGATTTCCGCAACTATTACGTAATACTACGGCTTCACTACGGCACAACCGGCCCGTGTGACAGTGGCTTAAATAATGAGATGATAAGGCATGGATAGGATATTTTACTTGCCTCAGCATAGACACCGTGTACGAGGGGCCTCCAATTTTACATCTATAATGTGATCGACATCCAGCTGGGATGTAGCTGATGAAAGAGCACCTAGGCTGGGAATAAAAGCCATGATGATGCAACATACCACTTTGCTGAATATTTAAGTATGTAAGAATTGTGTTTTCTCGTTCCAGGGTATTTCTCGAAGGCCAGTTCCATGACCCTCCAGAATCAATGGTTGAACAAAGCCTGTCACAGCTTGAGGGACAGGTTGAATGTTGTAGCCTGCTGTGAAAATATACGTGTTGTGAAATGGATTATTACTCATTGAAGCACTCCTGTTAAGACTGAGATTATTTTTCTTCACTTGTCTCCCAAAGTACCCAGGAGTTTGAGATTTGTTAAAGGAAGGACTACTTTATTTTCTCCAAATAAGACTGTTATGAGTGGTGGTTTGGTTACAGTTTTAAGTGACTGGGTTACATTGGTCATGTTCAAAACATGGCTGTGTCGAAGTATTCAGCTTTATCTTTGAATCATTCCTAATTTGTTACCAGTTGTGCCAAGTATTTTCAGTTATCTGTGGTAATTTGTGTGAATTCAGTCCCCCATATAGCTACATTATGTGGTTACAACTAATGTAAATATCTGTTCATCCCTTGGGACTTTTGTTGGTGCAATTTATACATTTTACATTACCAGTAACTCCCCCCCCCCCCCAATTCCCATTGTTACAATGGCATGTAAACATAGATGTGTCTGTCTCAGTGATGATTGTCTGTATCGATCACCTGTATTTAAAACATTATTTCATTTAATGTCATATGTAAGATATTGCCAAAGAAGATACCACTGCAATACATTCAATACATTTATACCTAGACAAAAATGTACCAGGTGCATAATATATTCATCATATGATATTAAGAGATAACAAGTAGATTTGCACTTGCATGGCATAAGTTTTGCATGCCCCTTTCCACGATTTTATAACTGGAATTTCCATATTTATTACATCACCTTACAACTTGAGTAGACTCGGACCAATTTTATAGAAAACTATCTAAGTATTCACATCAACTTCTTTTGTCATTGTTTATATAATGTTGTTGATTAAAGATATATAAAAAATAATTTGGTGTGGGTTTTTCTTTTTTTTAAAGTATCAATATTCACATTGTCATTGCACGGTTATTTAAATGCTCCTCAACAAGCATGATACATTGAAAACAATCGCTAATAATGCCTTGCTTCAGTCTGTGATGCAACAGGTCCCATATTTATGAAACATCCATATTTGTCATCAGACTCATGCACTTATTTACATCACAGAAATTACATTTAACACAATTTATATGAAAATAACAAATTATCATTTTATTGTTATTCCTGTGTGTTGGGGGACTCCCTAAAGACAAATATTATTGTCGTTATCCGGGAGCCACCTTTGGTGGGAGGGAACCCAGCACATTTCATCTATAAAAAAAGATAACTCAAAGATTGTATTTTTATATCTGGCGTCTACACCTATCACGCAATATAACTGTGACTAATATTAGCTTTGTCAATGCCAGGTATTTATTACGAGCAGTCTCTCTGAACTCTTGAGAGAGATTAGGTCAAATTTGTGCCTGATACATTCGGATCTTTAACATACATAAATGTTTTATGGTTTGCTTTGGTGAAAATTTAAAAAAAAAAGAATCTCTTTAAAAGATATATAGGAAATCTTAAGACTGCATATATAATGTAATTATTTTGTTAATAATGTGAGATAAAGAAAAAATATTTTGTCCAAATTTCTACTATCCTGATGATTACAAAATCATGATAATTCAAACAAATGAGCTCTATATTGAAGTCCTTAGTTAGCACACATTCAAAATGTATAAATGAATGTGTTACATAATTAAATCAGTAACCATGGAATTGTACTGCAGTAGAACAAGCTAAACAGCATCCTTTTTTTTAGTTGCCCACATGGTCTATAAATTGATGCCCAAAGTTCTGGTGATTCAAGCCAGCAGCAGTGGCTTAATAGGTTGGGAGGGCAGCAGTTTAACTCGTCCAAATATATATATATTTTTAATATTATTAGTATGTTTACATGTCATTATTATATATAAATAGTAATTTTGACAGACAGTGGAGCTTTAAACAACATGCAAAACAACTTTAGACCATATATATGCAAGCTGCATATTGGCAGAATTTTAGTTTTTTACCGTCAACTTTTTAATAAATTATGTTATTGTATTTTTTAATTTACACTTCCATTTCTCTCACATTGCCAGATATCTATTTTTATTTTATTTTTTAAAGAATTTTCTTGTTAAGTCAAGTCAGTGTATGTAAAGGGTTGCTATGACAAAGATGGATTAAAGTAGAAAATATAGCTAATCATTTTTCTGCAAAACACTGCTTTAGATAGTACATATAAAATCACTCAATATAATATCCAGACATCAATCATAGAGATGAAATTCACATGCTGTAGATGGAGGAGCATTTTCATACTATATATGAAGAATCAAAAACAGTAACCATAACCATGAAGAAAGATCTTATACGAGACTGTGAAAGTCATCAAGAGCAGACAGACATAACATTAATGCTTAGGAACCTCTTGTACAAGTTGTAAGAGTTCTTCCATATTATACATGTCATGTATTAATATTTCGAACTTGTTTACCAAAAATAATCCCACTCCCCGAACAAGGCATGCATACTCCATCAGGCTTAGATTTGATCCATATTTATTGAAGACTTTAACTAAAAGACATCATAACCAGGTAGGTTAGTTTTTAAAAACAAATAGAACAGATTCTGAGAAGAACATGCAGTGACGAGGATAAGACAAGATCATCTCTAAAATTCTCGTCTGGAAAAACATGACTAAATATCACATAAATAGCTACAGTCCCATACTTCGATCCAAATGGTACACATAAAATTACTTTCACATTCCAAAATGAAATTGGAATTTTCATACACAATCTACAAGCAATAACAAATTCAACCAATCAACAAAAATAGGTCCAATTGATACCCATTTTAAAATCACACACAAGTTTCATTCTTTTCATCTGTGGCTAGAGTCATTTTGGATGTTTCAGGGCCATCTACTGGGCTAGACACCATTGGCACTGGCGAACTTTGTTTCTTGGCAGCTGGTCTGTATATCACTTTTCCTGTGCTTTCATCTTCTTTTTGGGTAAAAGTGTCATCTTGGTTCAGACCAGAAGTGTCTTCAAACTCTGTGTCTGTGCTTTTTCTTTTATCTCGAAGCTTGACGTGTATACTACAAGAATAACATAAGACTTCAATTACAGCAAAAAAAGTAACAATTTACCATCACAAAAAGGGAAAACAAAGGATTGTTTGAAAAACATTCCATAAATTATGCCTTGTTAGCTTGATGATATACCAGTGTCGTAAAGATACATCCATAAATTAATTTGGGAATAAGTCTAGTACATCCATTCTATTTCTCATATTATTCTTGTCTACACTCATCTTTTTTGTAACCAAATGAAATATATATGAACGATGTTGACTCAGGGATGCCAGCCTTAATTAGATGATTGGGTGGCCCCTTGATAGCGGCCTTCGCTTTAAAGGGGTCTCCCATAGTGAAGTATATTTGTATAACTTTCTTTTTTATTTAATTTACTATTTTTTCTTACTTACCCTTTCTTTGTTTTCTTGTATTATTATTACCTTTACTATTATTTTTTTCTTGTATTTTACATTGTAAATATATAACTTTACTACAAATAAATATGTGCTGAGTTCATTAGTTTAACCAAAGATGGATCTGCCTTTGGTTAACACAACGTAAATAAGCAATATATAGCTTTTATATACTCACTGTTGAATGATCTCATTTAAGAGTTTCATGTAATCTTGGTACTGAGGGAATAGAAATTCCTGAAAATAATTAATAAGAAAATGTAAATCCCAAGTATGAAATATCTCTAAACTTGCCAGTTAGCATCCCAAGGAAAACTTACTTCTGGGTCATGTCGAGCATGGTCATAAGCTTCAGTAAATTTTTCAACGGTTGAAACGTTCAATCCATCTAACGGGCCATCTTGTCTCAATTCCAGAAGAAATGATCTGATGGAATGTCCACCCTTTTGACGCTTTATATTCACACTATATTTTTCTAGTTCTTCATCTGCAAAATAAGATCACCATTTGGCTTCATAAATTATTATTATCATGTGACTTATCACTTCATATTTGAATTATCACCTGTTATTATTATTTTTTAGTTACTGTAAACTTGTCAAAGATAACTTTACCGAAAATATATAGGGCATCCATGGCCTTCATTCTGTACAAGAAATGACAGCTATCTGAAAGAATAAAGTTCCAATATGTCATTAATTTGCAATTCACTTTGCATTACTCCGCGCAAACAACTTTATTCAAGCAAACTTTTATTCTTACCAGCATTTAAATTAGTATTCAACATTTCATCCGTAGATCCTCCACTGCTTCGAAGTAGCTTCGGTTCATATTTGACATCTAAGGTCCTTTTCAGACGACGCTCTATTTCTTGCTTTCTCGACTGGAAAGAATTCCCAATATTAAGCTTATGTATACAATTTAATTGAATGTCTGCATTTACGGCATTTTGTACTGGCAGGTTTGCATCAATGGGGTCACTAAATTTAAATCACATACCTTTGGTGCATCAGCACCGATTGTTTGATGTGGTCCTCTTGATTTCAAAGCAAACCTAGTGATTTGGCGTTTGGCAAAAATGAAAACTATAATGAAGACCTGAAAAAAAAAATATATACATATCACAAATCAATAATACCAATAATACTTCCTTTCATAGTCCACGTACAATCATACACCAGAGTGCAGTGGACTTTATTGGAAGAACCAGAAGAATGTTTGTGTTGTGTAATTTACATGTAGTCGTAGAGTGATAAAGTGACGGGTTGACTACACAGTAATGTCAGTTTCAGTGATAAACAATAAACTCTCACCATTGTGCCAGACGCTATAAAAAGGATGACACCTTTTAACGGGATCTGTTCCATTGTTTTAGCTTGGTAAGTTTACTCCAAAACCATCAATCATCACCTGCGTTATCATAAACCAGAGATCGGTTAGTGACAAAAATAAAGCTATTATCGCTCACCGAAAAATGCAATGAACAAGGTCTGTCCTACTGTTTTTCATCATATTATTAGAAATAAACGTAAATTAGCTGTATACCATGGACTATGCAGTTCACATGCGTGGATGGCAAAACTGGCATTACCAAAACATACAGGAAAAGCCACAAAATGACCAGAGAAAAGATTTGGCCTGGCCCAATCCACAAAAGTACTTTTTGATAAAAGCACCAGAGGGCGCGCAACTGCTACGTGCCATCTGGTGGTAATTTGTGCAACAAAGAATTTTTTTTTTATAGTTTCCTCTGATTTGAAAAATGTCAAATGCCTACTCAAGGGAGTTTAGATAAGGGGCATTTTTTTTTTTAATTGTACGAATTACTATTAGCTTACTATTGTAACAATTTATAATTACCAGGTACGTAAAACAATTTAAATTGTACAAACTGTAATACCAGGTAAATGTAAATAGCAGAAATGAACAACATACTAACTATATAGATTGTAACAATTTACTGGGATTTATTATTAAATAAAAACTTAACAATGCAATGGCCATCAATAAATTGTTGAAATTAAATGATTTATTTTGTTTACACAATTTAGTAAATTGTACAAACGACTTAGTAAGTTGTAGGTTCTAATTATTTACTAAATTTGTTTAAACTATTAATAAATGCCCCTTAGGTGTACTTATGGTAAGGTAATCAGGTAATAACTGCGAATTTGACCTGGAACCAGGGGCATATCGAAGCCAGACATTAGTCTAGGTTATGCAAGACGCGAAGGTGGACTGAGCAGCAGCTAAGGGGGTCCGGGAGGCATGCACCCCCTGAACATTTTTATTTATTTTTTTTTTTTACACAAAAATTAGCATTCTGGGCTTCCAGAAGCACCTGTAAATCACTAAAATGCGAGTCTTTCCTCACAGAGCTTGACATTAGCACCTATCCAACAGACCAGTACAATTAGAACTGAGTTAATCATGTTAATTGAAATCACCATGCACTCTGAAAACCAAGGTGTCAATTACAACTTGTAATATTTTACTCCAAACAAGAATGGTTGGCATACATATATTCAAGTCTACAAATGTAATTTAAAAAAAAAGTAATTAATTCAAATTGGAAGTGGTTCAAGAGGCAAAATCAAATGACAGGTAAAGTAGACAGAGCAAATTCTGTACACCGACTTTCCATGATACCCCTCAAGGTTACCTGGAAGACAATCCTTTTTGATTCATAATAGAGCGACAGTTAACAGGTAAATAAAATCTATATTGTTACAAATACACATAAATACACATTTACACGCCTAATATTATTTGATCTACTTCTACCAGCAAAAATATGTGTGCCAAATCTGGACAGGTATCATGGCTGGTGCCTGGTAGGGCAGGTATAATTCAATTCACTGAATTGCTAGTAATTTGAAAACTGTCCCATGGACAGGCGGGTCATAATCTTCAGGGTGTCGAGCCACACAACCTCAATTGGAACCCTTTGGCTAAACTTCAATTGAGCATGGTTAGAACTGCAGATCTGTATTCTGTGGTCACAGAGAACATCACATTATACAATGTTCCAGTGTCAGATTTCTCAAATTCCATATAGATAACCTGACCAGTTGTTTTCTAGCTTTATGTGGTTTTTTTGCACTGCGTAAATTAGCAGTTGTGGACTGCTGGTTCAGAAAGGGTAGAATGTGATAACACATAAATGTACAGTTTTTAAGAAGTTTCACATCATTCGACAGGCATTATGGCTAAAAATTGTATTCAGGGTGGAGCGTAGCACAAAATGTTATATCAAGGAGGGGAGGGCATCTTCCTACCGATGCCTTGTTTTAGGAAGATGGGATGAGGGCAGATTCCTGTCGACTTGTATGCCTGCAGTGTTGTACAGAGGCCACAAAAGGTTTTTTTTTTTTAATTTTACAAGTGAAGGACACTTTTTAATGAAAGGCGGCAATGGACGGGTGCTGCCCCATTATGTGCATGTGCCTGCAAATATCCAAACATATGACATATTGGTCTTTTTTGCCCTCAATAAGTTGGAAAATTCATTATAACACTTAATGGCGTTTCGTGGAGCATCGTGTGACCTTAATTTTCTTTTGACATTTTTTTTGGTCCAGGCTTCCCAATAATACATGCTCCCCTACAAGATGCCCACTCATTCATTAATGCTCCCTGAATCATTTATTGAAATTATTACATAAGGATAACAATCCTAGGAAATTTCTATAAGCATCTTTGAGCATGCCCATCTGCAGCTGCTTCTGCCACAGGCCACTTTAGGCCAACGTATTTAATCTGCACTGGGCCCTAGTCATGTATTCTAGAGTGAAGGCTGATCTCACAATTACATATTGAAATGTTCTATGGACTTTCTGGGGAACACAGTTTAATTTGATTATACAATAAAACATTAAATTTTACTTTGGATTCCATCTTCATTTAACTTTAACTATATTTTTGTAAGGCTTCAGATCCTGGACCCTCACTGCTAACCAAATAACCACTTCATTAAACACTAGAAGCATGGGGAGAAGAATGCAGGCAATCAGTGCTGAATACACACACATGTATGGCCATATGCTTTAGTGCAACAATAATTTTAGATTACTTTCTCCACCTAGAAAAAATAAATCACTGACAAATGTTAAATTTTTGGGTTGGACCTCAACATTTTTTAGATTGGAATCCAACAGGTCCAGTATACCATGTCCAGCTCTTCTTCAGTTTTTTTTGCTAGCAACTTTCCCGTTAATATGTAGTGGAATAAAAACAAACAAACAAACACAGACAGTGATGGCTGCTCGGCTGTATATCAGAGGGGGTTGAGAAAGGGTCATGCTTGAACAGACCTACCAAAGGTGTAATTGTAAAGTCGGTTGAGACTGCTTGGAGCAGTAAAAGTAAACCAATACGTTTATTTATTTTAATTTCTTTGACATGTTGTGCTCACCCAGCTGCTTTTTCATCTCATCATTATGTGGGCCTTTGACAGCTGGTGAAGCAGTGGGATATAAGCGAGAATTAACAGGGTGGTGGTTTTACCTGTTATTTAAGGAAATGGCCCACCTCAATGGGGCAAATGTGAGCCCAATTAATGAGATGTGCCTTTTTGTTACCATTCGGTGTAGTACAGACTTAAAATGTGTCAAAAATGAACATCATACTTGACATGATCTACTTTCTTGGTAACAAAGAAGAAAAAAACGATTTGGAAGAAGACAAGGGTAAAAAAAGAAAACAACAATTAGTTACAATACCATATTGTCTCGAATGAATTAAACAGTGATGTGAGAGATGTGGCATCAGATAGATTATTGACATGCATGAGAAGCCAAGAATATCAAAATGAGGCACTCCTTTATATTTTGGTTGTATTGAAACGGGTGGATCATATCTCATATTGTAGTTCACAAGGATATACCCGCATGGGATCCAAGGTGTACATGACAGGTAGGTTCGCATTGAAGATATATTTTATTTTTCACATAATCCCAACAGATTTTACATGCCAGTACACCCCCAAGTGAAGGAATCGTATATATCACTGTAAAAAAAATTCCTGTAGGTTTTACAGCATCTTGCTGGCAAATCATTGCGAAGTATTTTGCTGCAAAAATTTCAGTTACAAGTTGGTCCACCATAATGAAGAACAAACAGCACTTGCATCTGTTAAGTTGTGATGATCACTACTGTAAAATCGTACAAACGGCACCTAACCGTAAATTACTGTTGTACTTTCATGTTGGCCCTACCATAGATCGAGCCCCTAAATAAGCTAATGTTGAGCCATATCTACCGTAAATTTTATGGTATCATACTATAGTTGAAAATTTACTGTAACTTACCATAAAATGCTGCGGAATCAAGGTTTACAGTAGTTTTACGGAAAACTCCCATAAAATATGCAGTGACATGCTGTATTGATTTGGTGTATTTCACAGCAATTTACTGTGTAAACTACGGTAGAATGCCATTTTCTTTGCTTTACGTAGCTGTGAATCTTATAGCATAATGTCCTTGGATAGATTCACGGCATCTTGCCGTAAAGAATTTATGGTAGCAGGCTGCATACCAAATTAATAGTTGGAAACTCGTTACAGTGCAGACATGCAGAGGTCACAAAAGACCTTTATGTCTGGTGTTGCTAAATGCAACAACTGTTTTTTGAACATGATATTCAAAAGCTATTATATTATTGTTACTTACATGGTAGTAATTATTGTTGTGATACACATTTTTGGCCACTACTGTATAATGTCTTCTTTTTCTTTCAGAGAAAACTAGCTAGCAGACTCAACATTCGACATCTGTCAGTAACTGTCCCCTCAAACCTGCAGACAACTTCCATAGTCTCTTTAACTTAACGATTATACAAAATATACATTAATTATACGATCATATAATGTAAATTGATATTAATTTACACATTTATTAAACTGTGTCTTTGTAAATAATTAAAAAAGTTGTACAACTGTATGTAGCGTGGTTTCATTTATCAGTTGGGTGGCCTAATGGCCAAAGCACGGGCCAGTTTCCTGGAATGTCCTCGGTCAAAATATCAGCCAGAAGACTCATTATGGGTTTAATATCGTGCTCTTCTATATTCCTGAGGTTTGTCCCATTTCTTTAAGGTGCAATCCTATTCCCTATTAGGTCATTTTGGTGAAAGTATTGTCGGAAGCTCAACATTCAAGTTCTTCGCCATTTCTTTCTGCAATTAGAAAGTTCCATTGTTTGCCTTATACTGGAGACAAATCTTGCACATATCCAGCTTATGATCATTGATTAATTTTCATGTCACCATATTATAGATGTCAAGGTTTGTGTTATTTAATTTATTGGGTCAAATATTTGATTTATGGTGCTCTTATCATATGATTATTATAAAGTTAAATTATTGGTTTATCTTTTTTACATATATATGGTTTCAGACACATTCCTTTTAAATGTATTATACAGATAAAAGCTGTATAATATAACGCTACCCTCCATAAAGTCACCTTGTCTCATCAATAACATACCGAAGCCAACACCTCTGTACTTATAACTTATGAGCATGATCTATCAATACAAGCAAAAACAAGGAGTTTTATCATTTACTTACGACAAATTCAATCTGGCTTGGGTGGTAGGGGATTCCCCCAAGATGATCACACTTCTTCATGTGTTCCCTTTCAGGGTCCCCTGCAACTAGCACCTCCGTCTCTCCCTCTGCCTAGAATGAAATATAGCTATAAATTTCAATTGGATACAAGTGACAGATAATAGATTTGTAAATCAGCCCTATACTAAAATCATCTTTTCACCGTGGGTTTTTCTCTTCTTTTTTTGGAAATCTACAAAGGTCAGTGAGGGGTTGTCACATTTGTTATTCTTTTAAGCTTTTTATTTATTTTTTACTAATTAAAACCATCGATCATCAATACTTGTGCTGCTTACATAAAAAACAACGAAATGTATTCCAAAAGTGACAACCTGCCCCATAGCCGGGTAGGTTGTCACACTACATGGGGTTGATTGTCACGTTATAAAAAAAGAAGATAAAAACTAAAAATTAATCCACTTTAATGGATCGATTTGCTTGGAAAAAAACTAAAAATAAATACACTTTTGTGGATTATCTTGCATAGGAAATGAGAAATAATTTCAATAATTGATTAAAACATTAAACAAATCTAGACTGAATATTATATTTGGAAAAAGAATTAAGCCTAATAAGGAGTTAACATTGTACAGCAAAATTTATAGTGACAGCATTTTCTGAGCTGATCAGCTGCTTTTCAAAATTGATTAAATAAATCATTGCAATTTAAAAAGTGCCATTTTAACATAAAACGACATACGTATTCCTTGAGTTCCAACATACTCTGCATCAGAATCACACTTTAGCTTGTGACAACTTGCCCCAAAGGCCTTACATCATGTGACAACCAGCCCCCACCTCATTTTTTGTTTTCACTTTTACTCTTACGCTTGGTCAAACATGAAGTCACAGCATTTGCAGCTATGTCACGTGATGAAGCCATTTTATCACTTATAATACAACAAATCACTTACGTCATCTGTACCTGCAACATTGTACCTTTAACAATACAAAATCCTTAAAATCTCCAAAATTGACTTTAATGGATGAAAATCAGAAAACTGGCTACCACATGTGGAAATAATCCCTGCTGGCCAACTTGATGATTCTAAAGTATTTAGTAATACCAACCAAACAAGACAGTAATGGCAAGACCTCTAAGTGCCCCTCAGGAGAGGGAAACTCTTTTATGTCAGCTGACGAAAAATAATTTTTTTTATCAGGTTTGTCAGAACTAAATTTCCCGCTTTGCCACAACTTACCTTCGGGAGATTTCTGCATAAGCTGTTCAAGTCGGCCATTCTGTCCTCAAATCCAGGTGCAAAAAATTCAGGGTTTACAGCAACGAAACACTGGCCCTGTTTAAAGAATGGCTGGGTTGTATTAAAAATTAATGTTATCAAGGTCAGTGAACATTACAATGACTGTTCCTTCTGCTTCTCATTTAGCTTGGTTATTTTGGCATTAAATACATCATTAAACTACATGAAAAATAGCTTTATATTTTACAACTCAGAGATCAGAACGGTTTTATTTATAATGTCTTAGGCTCTTAGCTTTTCAAAATCCTGGTTTCTGCAAAATAAAGGTCTTAAAAAATCACCAGATCAGCACTCTTATTTTCACTCTGCCATTTTCGCACATTAGGCCCATAGGTGGCGCCAGAGAGGATTCCACAGAAGACTTCGACCATCATGCTCAGTCCATAGCCCTTGTAGCCACCTGGTGATTGTTTGTGTATTAAGTTATCACATGGTTTATAATTGCATGAAGTATGGAATTAAAGAAAGTACCATATCAAACTCAAAACACCTACCAGAAATTTCTGATCCTCCCAAGGGAAACAACCCTCCTTCCTCCAGCAATAGGCTCGGATTGTGAGTCTCCTGCACAAAATGAAAGTAAATGTAAATATTCAAAGAGCTCACAACAAAATTAAAGTGAATGTTAATGTTCTAAGAGCTCACACCAGTGTTGTTGTATTTGCCTATTGCAAAGCAACTCCGCCATGTGATCTGCGAGGTTCGCACCTGCTACTTATGGAAAGAAAGCAGATCTATTTTCAAGTTCTACTTACTTTGCCTGATGCATCACAGCCCCAGCCACTGGGAATGGGTAGGTCTTTCCTGTCATTAATTTCTACCTGGGAAATAAATTGATAGATAAATAGATTAAAAAATAATAATAACTGGCTGTATGGATGATATGGATGATATGGATAGATACGATGAGATTTTGTGATGAGAATAACATTATACAAACCAACCTTTCCAAGAGCCACAGTAGAAGTGGCCATGTCCAGGACGAAGTCATTTCCATCCTTCCCTGGAGCTGCTACTGATATTGGATTCGTTCCTAAGGCTTTCTGAAATGAAAGTCAAAGAACAAAAGTGCTGTTTGATATTGGAGAAAGGTCTGAATGTTCGCAAAATCAACTTCACATTTCCTAGCATAGCAAGAGGGAAATTGATGTAAAATTGCAGAGTAACTGGGCACAGTGGGCTGCCTTGTGACTAAGGCCCAACCATCTCCTCTGAAGGTCCTGCATTTTAATACTGGCTTAGGCACCCTGAAATCAGATATAGGCACCCTAAAATCAGTTATTTTCTCATTTGGGTAGGGGACACATCTTTGAAAAAATAGCTTATTAGTACCCAAAATGTGTGATGAATGTAGAAAACAGACCTGCTTTGCTCTTGTTGGCACTGTCCAAGGACCTGTGTTTGTGTAGGCCATTCCCTGGAATTGTTAAATAATAATTAGACCATCATAATGTCCTGTAAATTAATATAAAAAAAGAAAATGCATGTCTAAATAGAAACTTAATGGTCATGGCATGATGTGTTGGTAACTCTACAATGTGTGATATCGTGAACTTTTTTGTGGAGATATGGAATGATATTAGTAATAAATTAAGACATTGTTTACCACTAAGCCTTGTTGAGCAGCCCTCATGCTGTACCAGCCTGCTATTCCGAAATGGTTGGATCCTGAGTACAATGAAATATTAACATGAAATAAGACAAAAGAAGCTATATGTAACAGTTAAATTAAAAACCTATTTACTTCTAAAAAAATCACCTTTAGCTGAAACCCAGCTCACTCCAACTTCTTTGGCTTTCTTGATGGTTAAATCCATGCAGAATTTCCCCACCACTGGACCTGCAAAATTATGAGAAGGAAATATGAATATTTCAAGTCACATCATAGTGAAGCTCCAGTAATAATGTCCTGATTCAAATTATGATATATCTTGGACTGGTCTGTGGCTATCTAGGATATTCCTTTAAAAGTAAAGTATCTAGGAATAAAATTGGATAATACCTGGTCAGGAGAACAGTTTTCAAAGATTTCATGAAACATTCTAAAATTACTTTATCGACATAAAGATTCACTTGGCATCAATACTAGAAAAATTCTTGGATTGGCTCAGGTTCAGTGTCAGTTTGACCATTCAGTCTCAGCTTGGTCGTCAATGGTCAACGAAAAGAAGTTCAGAATAAGATTGTCAGATTCATTTTAAACCTGAGATCATGGTCATCAAGAGGTCAGTTGGAATTAAACCAAGTCTGTCTGTTAAATAAAATAGATCAAGCTTAACAAATCAAATGTTCCACATTCAAAATAACTTAGCTTGAAGCTGCATACCTATCCAATTTTTTAGTTATAAATTGGCACAAAGTTTTGGAATAACGTACTTAAACTCTAACAGGCTGAAATATGTCTAAGAGAAAGCCAAATGCTGTTTTAGTACACAAGCTAATTATTGATTATGTTATTATTCTTGTAATAATTACATACAATAGCTTTTTAATTTCCTTTGGATTCTGAGAACATGATGTTTCAGTTATCTTTGCATAAATTCTATGCTTCTTTTCCTAAAGAAACATAACAATACTCAAGCCAAACAAGATAGCATTGTAAACTCCTATCTGACATAATGAAGCTTAATCAAAACAGTTTTACATTTAACAATTTGTTTGACTAAATCCCGTATAAATTTTTTTTGTTCTAATTCACGGATAAAAAAGTTTAAAGACGATTCTACATAATTATTACAACGATAATAACTATGAAGTGTTAAGTTTTTAATTTATAGTATTATCAGTGGCACGGTGATTATTCACATCTACTTCACTTCAAAGACCCCATATTGTCTTAAAGGGGAACTAATGGAAGTTTGTATGTTAATTTCAAAAGTTCAATTAGATGTTAACTAATATATTGCAGTGAAAGGAAATGTCTTAAACTCTGGTTTGATATGATTTCAAGCCAATTGAAAGTGCAATTTACACCAACCGCCAACATGCTGGGGGCCGCCATTTTTGTACATGGCACCCAAGACAGTGACGTCACTTATGTACTATGTCAAGGCCATATATGCATTCAGCCAATACAAATTAATTCATAATCCTGTTGATTACAAGCTGTTACATTGTTCCAATTATAACCAGAACAGATAAAACAACAACATAAAGGGTGTTAATTGCAATGTTATGCAATACAGCATAATTATAGCTAATTATTGTATTGATTGCAATGAGCAATTTGTATCTAAGAATAGGCATATAGGCATTAGTAGTATTATTTATAGGATAAATATATTTCGTAGTATCTATATTTAGTGTATATATAGGGTTAGTGGGGATGTTTTAAGGGCAGCATCTCCTTCTTTACTAAGAATAATATATATTAATTATCAATATAGGCCTACCAGTTTAAAATAAAATATAAATATCAAAAACTCATTTTCAACAAAACTTTGTCCAATACACTGTTTTTTTAAAGCTTCACTAATAAACAGTGGACGAATGATAGATAGATTTATTTGGCAACATAATACATTTTTTGCATACAATGCTGAAGTCTAATATAATGTAAACTGCTCTAAATTCATTTAATTAGTACTCAGTTACCCAAACATTCAGTAGTTGCATTACATAGCAAGATAATTGATAGCTGTGTCTGTTTTATATTGTTAATTCTGCTGGCTGCTTTGAAATCTGTGAGACCATCCAGTACCACCCAGTACATAATTTCATACACAGAATATAGTTGATGTCACAATCACAATTAAGCACTCCCTGTTGTAAACTTTTTATTAAATGTGCAATTTGTTTGCCATACTTTCATTTTCATCTTATCATTATTTCTATATTTAGATCTTGTTATTTATATATAAATGTATTTTATTATTTTTTTTTATTTTCATTACCAAAGATAAAGAGATTATATGTATTTACTGCTTATTGTTGTTCCTTGTAATTTGCTGCTTTTGTTTGTTTATTTAATTTGGTCTAATAAATTCTCTCTCTCTCACTAATTGCATTGTCTCAAATAGTTCAATGGCAAAACTTGACACTGTAAGAACTGCTCTGAAACTGCAATTAACACCTGTATCTAAAGCTAACAGTTGTTCTCACCAGAATTGCAATGTCCAGCCTCCAGAATACTTGGCTGTCATTGGCTAAGACCACTCTAGTGACTCCATGCTAAGACCTAGTACAACAGTGACGTATTTCCGGTCAGTGCAAAACACCACAAAAGTAAAAAATGGCGGCCTCCGTAGTTCACAACACGGAGCTAATAAATGCAGGATATTTCATTACCAGTGCATATTAACAAATTATGCAAAGCGTGGATGTGTTTTTATGGACCCAAGCTAACATCTGAGAGGTAAAGTGCAAAAGGGGTTAGTTCCCCTTTAACTAGGACAATACTGGAAAAAAGAAGTCACTTGTCATTTATAAGCTACTTACTATGAATGTAAATAGTCGTGTGTAACTTCCAAATGAAATAGCAAAATTGTAATTCAATGAAAACTATACGTGGCTTACCAAGTACATTATTGCCATCAACCCAAGCAGTGGCTACTGTCTCTTTCAGAATCTTGGGCTCAGCCTCACATGTTGTTATTCCAGTTTTCATTTCATTCACGTACATATCTAGAAATAAATCCAGTCAAAGATTTTGCTTATTTTAACAGTGTCATCATTATGCAAAAACTGTATTTCAGGAGTGAAGTTTGCACATTGTGATGTATTAGTTGTTAATTTAGCTTTATTCATTGTACATGTACACTCTTTCCGATAACATTCCATTTATACCGAACTTTACAAAAGGTGCCCATCATGACAACATTAGTTACACATTAACTGATTTTTTTTTTTAACATTTCATTGAACAGTTTCCACGCTAAGCTTAGTGTTGTTGAAATTTTACTGTCTTTTTTTTTTTTTTTTTTTGTAGTAGTTGCCTCTGCCATTGTCATTTGTTCGAGTTTGCCTCTTATCTATTTCAGATATGGTTCTAGGCTTCCTAAAGTCAAGTTGAAATTAACTAGACCCTGGACTTTGATATAAAGGGAAACTTTACTACTACATGAAACCCAATATTTTTGTAATTTTACGATAATTTATTTTTCTCATTTATCCAACTGCTGGCAAAATGTAAGTGAGGGATTTGTTTAATAAATCTGAACAAGCACTTAATTGACCACATTATGTATACAATTGAGCCTGGATAAACGGCAGGGGGGTGGGGGGGATAGGGTAGTTGAAGTTAACAACATTTTAACCTATAAGGTCATTAATGTCTGACTATGGTATGGATGTATAAGTATGGCTAGCAAAGTTCACAGGTGTTTACTAGGGGTAGAAAGTGAATATCCAGGTGGAACAATGATTTTACCAAGTCTGTTTAGTCCATGCGAATAGTGCCCTCTCTTGTCTGCCATGACCAACACTTCCGCCAGTGCCGCGGCATGTTCCGATTTGGTTCCGACTGCTTCCATGCATCGAACTACGAAGCTCCTCATGGCTTCCATTGGAATACAGGGCCAGTCTGACGACTCCATGGTTTTTGAAGACTGAAACAGAAAAAGAAACAATTGTCAGGCCATTTGAATAATCCAGATCCGCATGAAACACTCAAAACTATTTCACACACAATGAAAAATAGAAAAGCCCTTACTCAGAGCAGTATTTGCTGAATCTGCTTTATAACTTCACTCTATTGTAATACAACTTGTATACCATTGTTACAATATTATGCACTACTTGTCAAGAGAGGGCCACAGTTCATTGGCCCTAAATTTATCAGTGCATTGTGATCTACTTTATTTTATCGAACGAGAAAAAAAACTTGTCACACAAGGTCAATTTGCTGAAGATATATCACTCCAGTATCACCTGAGTGAACTTGTAACCTCATTGGTAAGCTTGCCTCATAACAAAAGCTGATTTTCCTTGAGCTGCAGATTGATCATGGCTTTTGTCTATAATACCCAAGACCACCTCATTATTAAGACCATCTCCCTATTAATTTAATACCCCCTCTATTGTAACCTTGCCACCACCCTGAAAGTGACCCAGCAAGGTATTTGTAAAGAGTGAAGTTAATCGCAGAATGGTACTCGATAGATGCAAGAATTCCCCAGGGACACAACTACAGAAACTGAGATCTTCATTTGGCCGGACTAGACAAAATTACTGAGTGCAATATTGAACGCCTACAGAAATCCAAGCCAGACACATGGTGACCAAGCTTCCATAGGAATGAGCTATCATTACAGAAAGTGACAATCTAACTGGATTCCTGGAACACTTTAAAACATTGTCGATGACATGAAATTCTCCCTGAGAATGACAATCCGATTACACAATTTGCTGCTTAACACACGTAATGCTACAACTTCTGGTGCTGTAATGCCAAGAGTGTATGCAACAGATAGGAAGAGCTGAAAAAGATCCTTAATGTTGGTAATATTGACATTCTATCTCCTTATTTAGTTGGATGACCAGCAGGTGAAACACTTCGTAATTTATGAAGATTCAATCTAAATGACATTTATTTTTTTCAGCTGGTTTAAATGTTTCAAAAGAGTTCCTTGATACTTGTTTTGAAATAGGAGCTACTCAATGTGTCAGGTTTCCCACTCAGAACATGACCATCCTGGACCATATTTTATACTCTGATCAAAACCTGATTCAACTGATACTTTGTTCCTTTGCCCTGAATGATCAAAATTGTATATCCTTTAAATTGCAACCACTTGAGAAACAATGTAATGCAATCATTAACCCTTGTTTTAAACATACTTATTATAGTTTGATCAACAACTATACAAATACAGTATGACATGAATGCCCTCAACAAAGACATTTACAAAATATTCTGAGAATAAACACAGGCGTTTGCCATCATGACAGCACTTAGCAAGTTAGCATACAATAAGACTAAGGCTACTTAGACTTTGTCAAGAACAGGTTTTACTCCCCCTGCGCAACTGCCTTCAAGGATGGGGCCAGTTTCAGTCAATAACATCATATAGCATCATATTACACTTCAAAAATGGCATTATTATACACAAATAAAATTTTCCTTCATATTCTAAGTGATAACTTCCATTATTTATGAGTATTTCCCACTTATTTTTCAAGGAATTCCTTTGCCTGTACACTGAGAGTGTTCAATTCTCACCTCTAGTGGCAGGTAATTTGCATATACCACCTACACACATGATGATACATCCTGATTGGCAATATCTCCCAAGCACTGTGTGCTGTCAGCTTTAAGCCAATTAAGTGACCCAACTGTAATCAGTGCAAACAAAACTAATTGATATGCAATTTCACTGTTAGACATTTAACGCCATAACCCAGCTGATCGGCTATTTGGTAAATTTGTTTGTATTTGAGTCTAACTGGTAAACTAGCAAAATAATTGCCATCATGCTCAGGACATTTCTTAATGTATTCAGCTACATTCTGATTGGCTGTTGCAAATGACATTGCTGCCTCTTGAGATGAGAATCCATTTAAGGCAGTCAGGAGCCTTGGTATTAGTTGTAGTGCGGCAAACGCCTGTGGAATAAACTAGCTTTTTCTTTGTCTGTTGTTGCTGAGGGGTTGTTAAGGAATGCAGACACATTAATTTGCTTTCTGATATAGTTGTAAAACTTCTTGCTATATATCTTTCTCTTATCGAACAGCTTCATCTCATAATCTCACTTTAATTTAGCAAGTTCAGACCAAGATAAAAATATTTTTGTTTCTAAATGAAGTGCTTGTTAGGCGAAAAATTAATTGTTACAGAATCAGTTACCTGACAGCATTATAATGGATTTGATTTATTTGTGACAGTTTATAAGAGTCATGATTATACTGATAATAATCATCAGCACTTCTACATTCTGTCAAAATTGATCTAAATTCGGTTTCTCCCATTCAAAATATTCATTTAATAACAAATAAGGTGACTCAGGAAGGTCTGTATTGTGCCAATGTAATATCTCATCCTCAGTCAAAACTGTGAAATATTTTAGGAATTATGAAAGCTTTGATTTCAAGTGCGAAGGCACCGGTTCAGAATGCTTAATTATTTCCCTCAAGAGGCATCAAGTTTGATGAGTTTCTGATGAATGACATCATCTTTCATATTATGCATTCTCTTGAATTACAAGGACAAAATAACTCTTATGACAAGGACAGATTTTAAAATATAATATTTAATCAAAATGGGTTAAATGAGTACACTTACCATAAAAATTTGTAATTAACTCATATAATCTCATTTTATGCTTTTCCACGAACTATAGACCATATCATGCAATTTTGGCATCTTAGACTGGCAATCTGTACCCAGTAAACTTTCTCTTTTTAGTTGTGGTGGCTTGACACTGGCTTCTTATGTAGAATTTTCTTAAGTTCAGGCTGCATAGAAGCTCAAACCTTCCTGGATAAATGAACTAAGACCTACACCAATCATATTTCATACTGCCGCAATTTCCTATTGTACATCCAGTGCCTATACTCCAGCATGTGCCCCATGAGTGGCCGAATTGGCTGCTGCTAATAAATGTTCAGCATTTTTGTTTTACTAATAAGGGGTGTTGAATGGTACTATAATATAATGGCTATACAAAATATGAAATACACTGTCAAATTAGTTTTACTTTGGCATGAAACTTGTTACCATGGCAATGAAACAAAAATATTGATTCATATGGCTTTATCTGAAAATGCATTTTTACCAATAAAGGAAGGTTTTATTTACATGGCTTGCTTTATATGTTGCATGATTTTTGCTCAAATTTATAATAGTTGTGTATTATCAAGTCAATGTCCGTTTTGTTTCCTCATCCAGTCCTACTGGTCTGATTCCTAAAGTTAAACCAGCCTATGTGCATGGTGAGATGATGAGCTTTGGAATCTAGACTTGCATGTTACAATAATTTCGCCCATGAACGATCAAGATATCCCACTTTAACTGACACAGCATAGACATTAGACACAGCATAGACATTAATTGGATTCAAGGTATTGTCAATTTTTTTGTTAAAAATTTTATGTTAACGACTTCCACAGTGAAAATAGAGCCAAGGGAATCGTGCGTATGACTTGCAATTCGGCCTTTAACCTCGATCTAAACCACTCAGCTGCTTCACGTGTGTTGTACCACAGACACATAGGTTTTTTAAAAAGCCTTTATTGTCCACCATATACGAAACTAGACACCAGATACCAGATACCATGCCCTATAATAAAACATTGTTATAAACAATAAGCATAAAACCATTACAATTATATCATAACTCAATATATTTACATTGATGCTTATTGGCAATCAATTGACAACTTACATTATATAAAAATTACAGATTGAATAAAAATTGCTGATTGAATAACTTCCAATCAAATCAATAAAGATTGGCTTCAATACAAACAAAATTATACATGAAATATTAAGCTAGATAATGGAGAAATAACATTACCTAGCCAGGCAATAGTTTATGTACTAGCCAGCAATTCGTACATGGGCAACAACCTCAAGAGCCTTTATTAATAAACATGAAATGGAATTTTAGAGAAATAACTATAATGCAAATACACATAAACCCAGCACCTATACCAAGAATATATATATATATATATATATATATATATATAAAGTAATCTCACCAGTTTTTGAACAGAAGGTAGAATATCAGCTGCTTGTGACCAAGATCACCTATGATGACCAGTGGTGTCACATGACTGGTCAACCATGACCAGCAGTGCTACCTAATCAATAAGACACTCTAAGGATAGTTAATATAATTCAAAGGCACCTCAGTGCCACTGGTTACACATGTACAATGCAAATAATCAAAAGAAAGGTGATTAAATTATAGCTTTTATGGACCAAATTTGTCAAACTTAAATATTATATATTCTTTAAATCATTATCTATATAATTGATAGTATTGAGTAAGACAAATTTACAGCAATTTTGATACAAATATCAATATTTGATCAGCGCACGTCCACTGATTTTTCCTTCCTTTAATTTTTGAAGGACATCATACAGCTGCTCAAGTGGATAATATTCCAGAGCTGGGTAGGAGATTTTGTTCTGTGTTACAATGTTTACAACGCTTTTCAGTTCATCAAAGGTGAACACACGGTTCCCACGGATTGTCAGTTGCCCAAAAGTTATCTCAAATGAGTTGGCTGAGAAGTCACCTCCTGCCAAACCCACAAACACAAGGCCACCATTCATATTCAAAGTCTTAACTCCAATCTTGGACGATGAATCATTAGACACAAAGTCCACCGCGGCATGCATCTTGCCATTTTTAATTGTGTTCTGAACTATTGTATCTATGTCAGCATCCTTGCTCCAGAGCACCGTTTCATCAGCTCCAAACTTCTTTGCTCTTTCCAGCTTTGTCTGTTCAATATCAGCCGCAACAACTTGGATCTGGTCAGGCCCAAACATTACTTTGGCTAACTGAATGGCCCACAAACCCAGTCCTCCTGCTCCAATGATTAACAGACGTGCCTTGCTGCCACATTTCTGAAACACACAGTATCTTTTTGTGCTATACTTTCAAAGGTGTTACATAGATAATGGTAACAAAAGGTTCTCAATTAATTGTGACTATAAAATTAGGGATATTGCACATGTTAAAGCAATTCATGTGTCACAGTGCCCCAAAAGAGTGTTGTAACATTGCAAAGGTTTCTACATCAAGTTTTGTTGGTATGTTAATCACAAGGGAAATAGCTTATAGCTAAACCCTTTTTTGACACAATAAACTTTGGATAAATTTACTCAGAATGCCGTTGATAGTCAAGAGTTACACAATTACAGTTTTAGGGTTGCTGTTGTAATCATACCGGTACGACCTTCAATTCTGTTTGATGACACAAGAAAATATTGATGAAGGTTCTTTTGCATGGGGTTTCATATGGAACTCTCAGAAATATCAGACATGACATCTACAACGGGAGTCTTACCTGTGGAAATTCAATGGCTTCTGTCAATTTCCGCAGTGCCGCGTAAGATGTTCCCACACTGCATGGGAGCATACATGCTACATCTAGAGAAATGGTGTCTGGAACTTTAAGAAGGTACTGTGGCTTTGTCAGTATGTGTGTCTGGTATCCTCCCGGGGCCAACTGACTGCAACCAATGTCATTACCATGCGCAGCTTGGTCTGGACATACATTGCTGTACCCCGTGCGACAGACATCACAGTTCTGGCAGGCTACCCAAGGGTACACCATGACAGGGTCACCCTTCTTGAGACCCAGTGCAGAAAGGTCAACACCCTCTCCAGCTTCATCCAAGTAGCCAGATATTTCATGACCCATAACTATTCCTTTGAATTTTTCTTCACCTGTTAGTTTACAGGAATATATATAAAAGGCTTTAAAGCAGGAAAACAATGCGACAGGAATGTTATACAAATGGTGGAAATTTGGCAATTCTACATGAAACTCATGAATAATAAAAATTCTTGCTGTTGTTATAATTTTGTTATTGATCATTATCATCATCAACTAGTTTAATTAATGCAAATTTAGCACACAAAAATTGCTACAATCTTCATAATGTCGAGCAATGTGTTGGTTATATATAGGTTTGAGCATGTACCCAGTATTATCTGTAAAAAAAAAACACGAAATAATAGAATTAACATTGATAAAATTGAACTGACCAAATCCTAGGACATCGCTTAGCATGTGGACATCACTGTGACAGACTCCAGCAAAGGCAACTTTCACTCTCACAGATCCAGGAGGTGGCGCTGGTATCTCATCTGATACAATCTTAAAAGGCTGGTTTCGCTTTGTGGTCTCTGCTCTTTTGTAAGCCATGGTTTAATTTCCTGAAGGAATCTAGTATTCACTTGAAGGAATCTGTAATTTAGATCAATACATTATGATGAATTATAAATACAGAAAATTTATGTAACTGGTGTCCATGTGTCTCAGATGTAATTTTCCTCTTTTAGGTTATCTAACATAATCAGATAAGCCACATACAACACAGAGTATGTAGTTTTGGTTGAACCTATTCAACAGGTAACCTAGTGATCAGCGTGGTGTCAGGTAGAAACGATAGTCACGTGACAATAGGAGCAAGGTGCAGGAAATTGAATTGTGCCCACCCCCCATTTATGTGATGGCTTGATCTAATTCTGTGTCACTATACATTAGACCTCTGCAATTTATCTGAGTTCAAGTTTTATGTGCAATAAGGCACTGCAAGAAAGGAGAAAGTATAACTTCATAGTTTAACTCGGGAGTAATACTTCCTCTTTTCACCTGTTTTATCGAAGCTTAAATGCACTTTGTGAATGGACTGGACCTCATATGTGTGTTTAACTGTGTTAGTAGGTCTCCGTAGTTACAGATTTTAGTGTTCTCTATTTCATGTCATTAGCATATTTGATGAGCTACTATATACAGATCGATGTGCTCCAGTTTTTTACACATTTAGACCCATTCTTGTCTCGAGCAGCTAAGGACATACTTGCACATAGTGTAGCAGTGGAAATGAAAGAACAAGTGATCATGCAGTTTTCTAAATTAAATGCCAAGAGGGCAAAACTCCTGGCTGTGGTCACGGTTAACAATGCATTTAGAGCCAATCGTATCAGTAATAATGTAATCAGCCCTTGGAATTTTGCTTTCGTCATTCTTAACACTTCCACATGTAATGTATTCTGTTTTTGTAGTTTGTAAGTTTGCCTGAAATTCATAACTTTATGTAAATGTTACTGTACCTTGAATCCTTGATATTTACTCTTACTAGAGCTGTGACATTTTGATACAAGTGCCAAATATGCAGTCAGTATACATGTGTGTATTTTTGTTGAATTTGACTCAGAAGTGTTAAACCGTATAACAGAATAATTGCTCAAAATCCAGCTCATCTATTTACTAAATCGAAACTTCTCCCAGGTAGCTGTTTTTGTCAAGCCCCAACACAATAAACCACAGCCCTCCTCAAAGTGAAAAGATATATTTTAGACAACTCACCTCTCACAACTGTTCTATGTTCTCTGGTACACTGGCACTCTGTAGAGCATGTTATCACGTGACCACATTGTACAGATGCTATCAAATGTCGATAGGGGGTAATAAGGAGCAAAAACTGAGGTCTGGATACTATCATTGCAGGTTATTTGCAAAATTGTTTTATCAGCCTTTTGTAATTAGTTTTTCAAGATCTAATTCATGAGTCGCCAAAAAAAAAAACTAAGGTCAGGTACTTATATTTCAAACAGTTTTTATTTTACCATATTTGCACACCAGACCTATTTCTAAGAAACACAATAAAAGACGAAAAGAACTGTACTGTTTGTTAGACCCACTGACACATTTTCAGAACCCTTGAATACACTACTCAGTCGAGTTAAGCGAGACATAAATCTACACCTACAACATTTAGACCTACTGTGGTTCTTTGATACTGTTGTACAATAATGATAATGTGTGGAACGAAATAAAAGAACATTGATGCCATGATGCCATGGCATCACTTTCTACCATTCGTGTAAGTTGCCTGTTTGTGTACGTGCAGCTTTCTTTCTTCTTCTTTTTTTTCAGAGTGTCTCCTTCCTGAGATTGTTGAACTACTTTTCTGTATGTTCTTGATAAATACCTGAAATATATTTCTCTGATATCTGGGCAGTAGTGTTACAGTACTGTGCAAAAATATGGAAAATCAGGTTAGACTTCGTCACATAATGATAGCACAGTTATTAGATACATTATATTTTCCCTAACTACTTCCATCATGAGCAACTCATAAGCATTGTATATATCAGGCACGGTTGAGATGGCTACTTTACCAGTGCTCTGCCATTTTGAATAACATCATAAATTTGCTCAAGTTTACAGTATTCATTTGCAAGGAATTTGAGTTTAAGTTGAGCTACTAAATTAACAACACTTTTGAATTCATCTTTGGAAAACACACAGTTTCCACGAACTGTCAGCTGGTTCAATACAATCTCAAGTAAAGTGTGCCTCAGCATTGGCACCTCTGAGTCCCACAAGAGCCAGTCCTCTGTTAATTTCCAAAGTTTTGATGGCAGTTCTGGATGAGGACTCTATATACAGGGTATATACTCTTCTGTGATTATCTCAAGTGATAATCATCACATGCAGCTGCAGTCATACACACAAAAGTAATTATAGTCCTACATTATCTTTATTAATATATTTTATTGTTTCCTCATGAATTATTGATAATATTGATCTAAATATAGCACATGCACACTTATCACACCTTCGGGTCATTTCCACCTCGGCCTTTGCTATACAAGCACCAGATTATGTCACTGATCATACAGATGTGTTACAGTCACCTTTGTTGACCTTTGCCACCAAAAACAGGACAAATAGATTCATTTTTGATAAGAAGGTAGACCATAGCCACCTTTGAGGTGGAAAGTGCCATTTTGGATTCTGATAAATTTTCTGTCTTTTCTGTCTTATTAACTGGCCCATCTTCCTGAAAATCATGTGATGTTTTCCAGATTAGTTGTAGATTCAAAAAGTCACTCTGGAATACCATTATATATCTCTGTTTTAACTTTATGACCTTGCTGGATCAAAACTGAAACCAACCTTCTTATCATCTAATACCATAATATACATATGCATGTATATAAAACACTAAAGGAGGACTCTCTGAATATTATATTTTCAGAGGCTTCAGAGGTGTATTAACTAGGAAATCTCTAATTTGTGTAAACTTTTCTTCAACTAGAGACACCATGCAAGCAGACAGAGGTCTGACTTCTGTGACATGTGTCCCTCAGAACACGCCCTGCAGCATGCACCCTCTCAATAATTCAGACACTGATAATGTCTGTCATTACAAGATCAAAAATATCACAATGACCAAGTGCTTATACCCTTGACTAAATGTGGCAAAAATTTAAAAGACCTCATAAGCATTTGAGTAACCTAGAGCTATCCCCAAAGAGGAGAAGCCCAGTGCAAGTTTTTAGGCCGCACCCTGTATATGGCTACAAAGTCTATTACAGCATGCATCTTGCCATTTTTTATTGTGTCTTGAACTGTTGCATCTGAATCAGCATCCTTGCTCCAGAGCACCACTTCATCAGCTCCAAACTTCCTTGCTGTTTCCAGCTTTATCTGTTGTTCAATATCAGCTGCAACCTCTTGGACTTTGTCAGCCCAAACACTACTTTGGCCAACTGAATGGCACACAAACCCAGTCCTCCCAATGATTAATAGATGTGCCTTGCTGCCCTGCTTCTGAAACACAAAATATGTCAAGGGCATTTCTCAGAAAGACATTATCACTTGGCGTGTGCGACAAATAAATGGGTAGGGGTCCTGAGCTGCACTTCATTTTTTGCTAGTGAGTGTACATCAAATTTCTGTACATAGGAACGTTAGTCCCATCAGGAAGACATAAAAGATCACAACAAAACTTACTTTGTTTCTGTGTCACTTGTGTGTACAACCATCATACTTACATTTGGGAATGTAATAGCTTCTGTTTCAGTAAAGCTGAATAAGCAGTACTGGCACTGCATGGCAACAAGGGATGGTAGTTGGCACTTTGAGGAGGTGTTGGGGTTTCGTTATCAAATGAGTCTGAAATCCTCCTCTTGCATAAGGACCACCCTGATGTCATTGCCATGCTCAACTTGATCGAGACATGTTGCTGTAGCCTGAGCAACAGAGTTCACATTTCTGGCAAACCACCCAAGGGTACACCATGACCCAGAACCATTCCAGGGAATTTGTCTTCACCTTGTCAGAATAATAAAGAAAAGTGTGAGAATTCAGTAGTTTGTGCAACTCTTACTAGCAAGACTACAAGGAAATAGTATACACTACTATGTCATTTGCTTGACAAGTCATAGATATAGCACAATCTTGTACTTTTCGGAATCCTTAGAAGTAGCTCTATCAAGCTAGAGGTTATGCAATGTTTTCAGGATATTTTATATTTCTTTACCACTGGCACTGACAGACTCTATCCAAGTTACTTAATCAAATCTTTTAACAACATGCTTTATGTTGGTTATGTGAACTTTAAGGTCAAAGGTCAATGTCATGGTGGTAATTGGGGTTAAATGTCCAAATTTGGCCCAGGTTCCCTTTCAACATAAACACTATTTCTAGGCACTGTTAGAATCGTTACAGTTAGGCAAACAAGTTTTCTCCAAGTTTGAAACAGGATCTGTACCCATTACGAAATTATGGACATCACAACTGTTGAATCGACGACATTGTTATGACTTCACCATTCAAAAAGTGATATTAAGTTGATTTTCCATAGGAGTACATGTATTTTTGAAATTTTGGGACACTTTGGTTCACCTCTTCCCGGGGAGGTGAAAAAAGAAGTAGGTCATATTAAAAATTACAAATCACAGAAAGCTGCAGGAACAGTGGAATCGCATATCTGGCTTTTTGGGATTTCCATTTGTCTATGTTGTGAAGGACATTAATTTGTTTATGATCATTTGAACCTGTGGCCATGGATATGTTGAAAGGGAACCAACCAGATCTGACAAATCATCTTGAATCAATCACGCTGGTCCCAACCACTCCACATTGTCGCGATGACGTCAAATCACACCAGGGGGCAGTGAAAACGACTGCAGCAACCCTAGTGGCTGAAGGAACGCAGTCAGTGAGGAATGTATAGCTGAATTAAAAAAACAAAAACCCAAAGTCTATTTAAGAGAACAGGGACTCATTTAAGTTAATTTAATATTTACAATGTTCTCAAATTGGAGAGATTTTGGTACCTGACAAGCAGTTTTACAGGGCTAGCATGGTCTTGAACTTTGTAATATATATTTTTTATTTTATTTATATGACAAGAAACCTTCACGACAACTGTCAGAAATGTCTCTTGATTTTTGCCTTTAGCCTCACTGTCATCATGATCTTGACCTTAGGCCTTGAAGGTCACCTGACTAAAATATTTCTGCAAGTAGTTCGAATTAAAAATTACAAGTCACTGAAAGCAGTGGAATAGCATATCTGGTTTTTGGGATTTCCCATTTGTCTATGTTGTGAAGGACATTAAGTTGTTTATGATCATTTGAACCTCGTTGCCATGGATACCAAGACAACCTAATGTAACGTACCTGGCTCTTTCTGCGTTATCTGTTTACATGGACTAGCAAGGGGCTGTTGCTCGCTTCTGTGATAAGGTCCAGGTGGACCTGTTGACCGCCGGAAGTCAGGCCATGTCCCTTGAAGTGTCATGGAATAAGGAAACACCAGAACCAGTTTGAGTCTTTCTTGCATCACATCATCACACCTTGTTGACTACTCTTCTTGCCTATCTGCTTACTGTGCTCCCTCTCTCTGCTTTTTTCCTTCTCCTTTGTTCCCTTTATGCCTCCCTTTTATATTTATTTCCCCAAGGTCTATTTGAGGGTACTACTGTGTTGTGTGTTAGTTCAGCACTCAGTAACCTTCATTCTCGTGAGTATTCAAGGAACTGATCTGTCCTAGGGACTATTTACTGAACTATCCTTGCTAGGTGCATGTCTATGACACACTAAATATCAAAAAAAAATTTAGACTAAGTCATGTTACTGATGAATACTGTTTGCATGGAAACAGGTATTAAGTGATACGAAAAATTAATCTAAAAATGTTTTTATGGGAAAAATGGCCAAAGTTGGACATTTAACCCCAATTCTCACCATGACAGTGACCTTTGACCTTTAAGGTAACATAACCAACATAAAGCATGTATTAAAAGATTTGATTAAGTAACTTGGATAGTAAAGAAATATAAAGAAAAAGAAAATTTCCTGAAAACCTTGGTTTGTTGCTATGGCAGCAGATTTCAAGCCTGGTTGCCATTGGAAAAAAATGGCATCACCCCCAGTTTGATAAAGCTACTCCTGAGGATTCTGAAAAGTTCTAGATTGTGCTGTGCCTATGACTTGTGGAAGCCACTTTTTGTGACATAGTAGCGTAAACTATCAGAAGTCAGATCATAACTGGCATACCAAATAGTTCAATGGTACCAAGGGTGTCATAATTTGCATGGACATCACTGTGTCTGTGACAGACTCCAGCAAAAGCAACTTTCACTGTCACTGATCCAGGAGGTGGCACTGGTATCTTGTCTGTTACTATCTTAAAAGGTTGTCCAGGGCTCACAGTCTCTGCTCGTTTATAGGCCATTTTATATTCCCTTCGCAATCAATCATTGACCATATAGATTTCCTGCTGCAAACAATTGAAGAATATTTTAACTTGAAATTGATGCATAATAAATGTGACGTCATCATGAACTCAAGGTAAATTTAAGTGTTGTAGTGACAAACTTCCGTGTTGAAAACCATTTGGTTTAAAAAAAGCTCTGATGTCAGTAGATATATATTGTGAAATCAATATCTTAGTGCTTTAAACAATAATATCTTAGTGCTTTAAACAGTAAGTACTGATTAAGCATAATTAAAATGCATGAACCATAATTCGTCCATTATTGTGAGACTTAATTTTTTTTAAACTTTAATAGCCCTGTCAAGATACCAGCAAAAAAAAAAATTACAAATCATCAAAAAATATCCCAACCTACCTACTTACCATCAATTGTTAATCCTCCTCAATTCTTGAAGTACAAGCTTCTGGATGACATCAAAAGTCACCTCTAGAAGGTTAGTATATCAAGGCAAGGAACCCAGATAGCATTCCACGATGACCCGATTTGGAAGGCTATCTGGGAAGTAGAGTTTGTTCCGACTGACCCTGAACACTTGGCAAGTGAATAATGCAAAGTCGACTTTTGGGACTTTTGTTGGTGTTTAATGCTTCGTGTTGGTCTATTAAGTGAGGTTGTCACAAAAGACATAAACGCTACTCAAAATTTTAATATACATCAATGTGCATGCAGTTACACTAAACTGTTGGTAAAGAAAAGAAAAGATAAGATAAGATAATATTTTATTTAAAGTCGGTGGTGATACAAATAACAATAAAACATAAGCTATAAAAGCATTTCGCCGACAGAAAATTGTGACAAAAAACAAGGTGAAATAATTAGAAATGAATAGATGAGAAATAAATAGATGAGTTGGTAACATTGTGTAAAAATAAATTAAATTTTACAGGCTGTTTCTTTTATATAAAATGCAGGTGCCACATTGACATGTACTTAGAACATTGCTACTTCTTAACGAATTTTTGAATTGCATAAAATCTGTTGAGTTCTTTACATTGATAGGTAAAGCATTTCACGCCAGAGGACCTTGATGAGCAATTGAACGCATGCCAAATTGGACTGTATTGTATACTGGTTTGATTAATTTGAAGTTATCCCTCATATCATATGAAGTGACTTGTCTAGTAAAGAAGGGATTTTCCACTGGAGGTCCCATATTGTAAAGCACTTTGTAAACAAATTCAGCTAGATTAATTTTACGTATAACATATAACATTCTTTTACAAATATGGGATGGCATTAGACAGTTTTGATAGAGCTGAATAGGATATCCCATCACTACATGGAAGCCTACAAGCTATGTCCATGGGAATGGTGTCAGGCACTTTGACCAGGTTTTGTGGTTAGAAGACGTGTTTGGTAGTCACCTTCTGAATAAGGACCACATCCCATGTAATACGATGGCCCTTGGGGTCTGGGCAGCGTTTGCTATGGCCAGCATCACAAGTTTTACAGTTCTGGCAGGCTATCCAAGGGTACACCGTGACAGGGATACCCTTCTTGAGACCCAGTCTGAAATTGTATCAAAACTCATATAAAACCCAGAATAGCTCACCAAAATCTGCCCTGAGCCCAAGTTCATCCAGACTTGGATGGAAATCACTGTGACAGATTCCGTCAAAGGCAAATTTCACTCTCGATCAGAGCCAGGAGGTGGCACTGGCATATCTTCTGCGACTATTCTAAACCTGTATACTTCTGTAAATTTCAAAATATTTGGCTTATTATCACAATATGCAATGGTTTTACAATTTTAGTTGATGAGACACACGAAACCTAATGAACACATGACTTGAACGTGTCATTTTTGACAATGGTAACATTTTAGAAATAATCTATATGTCGTTAAGCTGGTGCGTTATATTGCTGATAAATCTATCATACACTTATAAATCTGCAACACATAAGAGATGATAGGTACAGTAGAAATGTTTGATTTGTACAAGTACAATCATTAGAAAAAGAGTCAGTTAAATAGTTTCAGTCATATCGTGAAATATTCATACATCGATGGAAGCTCAGAATCAAAAGTAATATTATTTAGCACCAGTTCAAGAAATAGCCACAAAGAATCAAGTAGACTTGAAAATAATATTATAATGACAAGAAGCAGTAGTTTCTGTTTTTTCCAAAACTAACTTTTTTTTTAATGAAATAAAGTAGTCAAAATAATAGAAAAAGGATCATGGAGTATATTATTTGGTACCAGTTCAAGATATAGCCACAAAGAATCAAGTAGACTTGAAATTAATATATTGACAAGAAGCAGTATTTTCTGTTTTTTCAAAAACTACCTCTTTTAAATGAAATTAATTAGTCAAAATAATACAAAAAGCATAGTATCTCTGGAAATTGGATTTTCATCATTTTGAAACCACATGTTTCACCCATAAAGTAGAGTTATCCGAGACTAACTGGCATTTATGCAAAGCACGTTCAAAAAGGTCACCCAAATCAGAATATCAGATATCAGTTCATAACCTTGACCTTATCTCACTTTTTGGTCACTTTTTTTAACGGAGTCGACCCAAAAATCTGAAGATAAAGAATTTCACATTGACATTATTAGGACAAGCAATTTGTTTTCTGCAGCTGACTCCGCTCACTGCTCACAAATGTCATGAGTTCATCACTAGCATGAAGCTTGCTATAACCAGTTTCCATTGTGGCCTGAGCTTGCTTCTATGATTACTTGCCAGAGCCAGATGCAACCATGTTAACAATGGCATAAACACAACAGTTGGTGGTGGAGCCTTCTGCCTGGATGATTGGACTTATATAAATACTGTATCTGAACAAGCCAAATGAAAGATTAATGAGAACAACTTCCATATGATAAAGACTGAGCTCATACTGGCTTGAGGTTCGGACCTGCATTCCCTAAGAGCAAGAAGGCATGGGTCATGTAACCTGAACAAACCTCAAGGTGTCAGATACATCTCCTAGTGGCTCACCAGCGCCATCTCGAGTTAATAGTGCCTCACTTTTCTATGGTTTGTCAAATTCATCCTGAAATATCTGCTGATCATCTTGTAACTACCTTCACTCTTTACTGTGTTTTTGATATTTTTAATTAGTTTGATTGCTGTATTACCTGTCGTACTATTAATACAGTCTTTCTCCTGAGAACCTCAAACAGCTAGATTCTCCACATCCATCAGTTGACAGTCGCTGGTGGAAAAGTCATAACGAACTTAGGATCATGTCACTCATCACACAAACTGAGCCAGAGATATAAAAGAACAAATAGTTTGAAGGATTTGAATCCATTCAACTACTACCTACTATTTCTGGCAAAGACTAACAGGACAGCAGACACAGTCCTTTTATTTGTCTTACGGATCAATGTCTGTTTATAGGTCTCCCTGCAAATTATTCATTTTTTCCAACTGTATGACAATCATACCATCATATTTACGCATATTTTCCTTTTATACGCTTTTATTTTGCAAAGCAAAGAAACAGAATCTGAATCTGAATGTGTGAGAAGAAGGACTTTCCAGAAATTTAGTGACAACAACCTTTACAAGGACAGAATGCATGGATCTTAAGTCGGAACTGATACATTTCCCTTCATCATTATATAAATCCTGTTACATATTCCTGTAATTTATTTAGATGGTACTGTATTGGCAGAGCCAGTGAGAGCAACCGGGAAGAGCTGTTAAGCAGGTGACAGTGGACAGACTGCTCAGCTGGGAAGGTAGAGGGGATGGGATGATTTGACAGGAATTGGGACTGGCAATAGAGTTAAGACAGTTGGGACGAACGCTCTGCCTTGAATTGAGAGAGTGCTCGTCCCTCCTGCGTCGCAAATTGACATCGCCGTCAGCATAAGTGAAGCCTCTGAAAGCGCACCATGCTTCGATCGCAAATAATTGGCCAGATCACCAAGCCTTACCCCCCTCCTCCCTCCACCAACACTGTAGGTTCCCCAGCTGCTAGCTGTTAGCTAGCTGCGCAATCCTATGGCTTTCCATCCATCCTACAACTTCCTAGTCTGGTAGACACCATCGTAGGCACCATCGTGTAACAGGGTATGTACACTGACTGTAGAATGTACATAAAACGTCTTTCTCCCACCGTCCCACCAGAGACAGCAGTTGTCCCACTGGCTACATCCATCAACATAGCCCTTTAGAAAGTTCCACAGGTATTGTAGCAACAAGAAACGCCCCATTGCAACACCCTAGCCTCATCACACATCCTCTTTGGTGGTTCTGAACAAATTTCTGCTCGTCCCCTATAAATCAAAGTTGATTAGCCGCAATCTCAACTGACACTCCCAACGCCCCCTGTCGGAATATCAATCTAACTCATCTCTGATATCTGTCGCCAGGGTGAGACGCTACACGTGGCCTTCAACACTTCCGTTAATGAATTTCTCTTGTAAACTTCCGGCTGCTCTTTGTTTAGGAGCAGAAGGGACGAGGGAGCACCGGTGTGATCAGAATCCCAGAAGTTTCATATCACTCTGCTTAAGAGCTGAACAAGTTTTAATAATTATGAGTAAGTCAACGGACATAAAGGCTAACATGGCGCGATATTTATATTATGTTTTTCTCTAGTTTCTAAAGTTATTTAAGACTTGATGTGAGTAGATCTACACAACTAAGACCTCCCAATATCCAGAGATTCAAGACCACATCTTTTGGTCAACTTTACGCACTCCAAAACACATTTTAAAAACTTGAATATAAACTTTAGATGGCCTTGTTCTAATGTGACAAGATATTGAGATGTTTCTCACGAGTTTCTGAAGTTATCTTAACAAAAGGCAATGTAGAAGTGTTGTCAATGTATTGGTCGTAACCTTGTCCAAGGCTGGCTGACCTCTGCCCCATTCATTGACTGCCCCTTCAGTGCTATGTAGATTGGTATATCGTGTACATAGTGATCAGTCTGATCCGCTTGACTCTTTTGAATGCATTGCTATGTAGCATGAAATGACCACGACCCATGGTGATCCATTTGACCTGGAATGACCTTGAGCCATTGACCGGAGTGACCCCTTTCCCGCCAAAAGCTGCAATAGAATTTAGACATCACTGTAGTTCATTTGGAGCACCGCAACCAGCACACCGTAGTAACCGGTCAGCAAAAGCTACATTAATATTCGGCATTATGGTATTCACCAAAAAGTTTACTTTTCTTTAGCCTATTACATGTATATGAGCTTATATGCAATTCGTATTGAGTCTGTCATCAGTGGACTATTATACTTTAAGCAGGTACATGGTCATGCTAATGGTTCATTCCTCTGCCCTTGTGTAAATACAGTGCTGTGCATAAGGGAACTCAACAAAATGGAAATTTCCTTAGTCTGATGCAATGTAAAATCAAGGCGAAGCAAACTTGATAGTTTATAACACCATAAGGCCATAATTAGATAGAGTGCAGACTAATTTCATGATACTGTTTTACATTTTTGATTTGAAGAACCCTAAATACGATTAATAAAAAAATTAATTTCATAGGAGTTCACTTACTTATTATATCACGTATGCACAGAACTGTGTGTTGCTATAGGTAATTGCAAGTTTTTAACAGCTAATGAAATCAATGGTCACCAACAGGTGAATCAATATTCCATGCATTACACAGGGGTGGGTAGGTATACTGGGGGCAAAGTATGTCGGTGTTGCTCAGTTACAAAGGTGTTAGTTTGGTGTACAACTGTACCTCAGGGGCGCGGATGTGATGCGTGCGCACTTGGATCACTCCCATGGGCATGCGTTAACTCAACAGGATATTGATTGCCTGCTGCCCCCTGGCGGACTAGATGCATTTGCATTAGTCAGCATCCTCTGTCTACTATTTCACCAAAACATTAGCTGATTAAGCATAAGGGGGAAAACTTTATGGACATTTTCAGCACTTTTACCTAAGTTTTTTGTCTCATTTGACAATTAGACTGAATCTCTTTTTCAATTTTGTTCACCACCCAGAAAGACTCAATCAAGAAGACTGTATCCATCACGTGGTCTCAATATCAAGGATCAAGGTCATCTATATCCAAGAACTTTTGTAAATTGTAACCACAGTTTTGGAGTCCCAAAGCTGACCAAAACATCGAGCAGATCTTGATATTGAGCAGTCTTAATTGTGAGGTTTCACAAATCATATCAAATCCATAGATTAAATACTAGAAACATTTGTTGCATGCGGGTTTGTTGTTGCTGCTCCTTTCAATGGCGCCAACTTGGAACGATATTTTCTTTTTTCAGCGCCTTCTAATCTTCATGAATTTTCTCCTCATAAACCAAATTTATGTTGTTTTCATTGTTATTACAGGCTCATCCAATGGATTTTGGTTGATGAAGTGAATTGGAAAGTGATTACTAGTCTATATTAATTATTTTGTAAGCCAAGGAATCTGTGCTGCATATCATTTTGATAAAATCTGTCGGTTTGAATAAAGTTAAAGAATATTTATTCTGGCCCTCCTCTCGCTCAACCTGTTGCAAGTCTTCTTGGCCATTTCTTTTAGTGCCCATGCGTGACTGACAAATCAGATTTTCGTAGTCATAAAACGCAGAGAAAGGGAAGAACAGAGGAATTTGGCGCTCGTTTTGCAGGCATGAGACTGTTGGCTGATTAATTAAACAGTTGAGATCATTACGAACGTAATCATGGCATTGATTAGACTTGCAAGAAATATTCTTCTCACGTTTCTCTCCTCATCTCTTCATTGGCAATGCCGTACAGTCTGGGGAAGCCATTCATGATCAGGCATTCATTGACACAGAACAGGAAATGCCGCCATTGCAGAAACATTTGTTTCCGGTATGACCGGTGCCTCGGATTGAGTGTCCATGCTGATGCAAGCGTAACTCTCATTCCCACCCTTCTAAGTTTACTAAACCTTTGCAGGTAAGCTTAAAGCTGTCTGTTTACCACGAATGCAAATCATCCTTTTTCCAACCTTTTTTTAAGCAATCGTCATTGTGAAGTTTTCCTCTTCCAACCTCATATATCAACTGTCACGATTCAATTGAAGATTTCAGAGAAGTCTTTGAGATGAATATCTTATGTCTGGGGGTATTTTTTTGTGACATGCAGACTCTGTCTTTGCTATGAACCAGATGGGTACCTGGAAGGCATTTGACTTCTTTGGAGGCCATTACAGGGGTTAGCAGAGGTGGGTACGTGACTGTCTGAATGGGGATGTCCTGTCTCCAGCAAGTGGACACAGAGGGAGGGGGAGGCTGGCTGTCACAGGGCATGCTGCTAGGAGCTATAATGAGGCGGCCAGCCCGCGGCTCTATCACACTTGTGAATATCAATGGCAGGCAAATGATACGCCAATGATTCAAGATTGGACGTTGCCCAATGCTGCTCGTTTATCAAGCCATGTCAGGCCCTCCCTGACCCGCCATTAAACCTGGCCACCGCGGCGACCTCTGGCGGTGCTGATCACGTGACCAATGTCTGTCATGGCCGCCATTGTGCAGCGCCACCTCTGAACGTTCTGTGACTGCTGAGAAAGGAGTAAAATAATGGGTTGATTGCTGGCAGAATTAACGGTCAGTCTAGCAAATAATAGCCATTGGTCAAAGGCGTTTGGGCGAATACTCTTTGTACTGACCATTGCTGGCCATTATAATATATTATACAGCAGACTGCTCAAAAGCATCCATCATGGCTGCTGACCTTTGGCTACTGCTGCTGCTGCAGCAGCAGCTAGCAATTTGCAGGTAGGACACAAACATAAAGAAAACCATGAGTCTTTATTCACTGAAAGCATATTGATTTGCTTATTTACAATAATAACAGTGATGGTGAAATATCAACAAATTATGAATATAGGATGAGGTGAACAATGGGATGAGATCATGTTTCTATGCTGAAATATGTTCACAGGTGAAACATGAAACAGTAAATACATATTAAATGCTGAAATGCATGATATAAGCGTAACAGCTGTTTCAGTTCAATGCAGAAAAATATCGTTCAGTCAATTGAAGTCAGGATTTCAAGACAAGACAATGAAATGCGATAATAAGAAATGCTTCATAGTTTTGTCAGAATCCACAGCAGAAACCCCTAACTATCGTTATTCATTGTAAATCACGTTTTGAAATGAAACGACCAAACTAATAAGAGGCACACATGCAAAATATCCAAATAAAATATTATAAATCACTCATCCTCCATTTTTACAGCTAAATTTATTGATGAACACCTATTTAAATTTCTGTTAAGGAAGACTGTTTTCAACATTTGCTGTGAATTCTGACTGCTTTTAGAGGTCATTTACTTTAAATATATTTTAAAAGCAAAGCTGAAAAGTTTGAACTAAAGGTTGAGCAGTTAAATCCATTTTTTCAGTTGTTTAAACTTTCATTCGGAAAATGTACAGGTCCATTCACACATAAACGCAGTAAAATTGGCAACACCAGGTGTCGCTATGGCGTGATGAGCTCACCAGGTGTCGCTTTGGTAATTTTTACACGAGTTTGAGAGCTGCATGGTAATGTTGTTGTATTGTTCAGAGCTCTGGAGTGCCTTATCGTGAAATGGCACTGGTTTCAACAGTATATAAAATGTAAAAAATAACAGTATATAATGTGGTGCATGACTTGCGTAATTCCAAATGCAGTGAATAAGAAAGAGAAACGTTCTTCGCAGGTTTAGTCACTGGTTTAGTCAATGGTTTATTCACTTGATTATTCACTGGATTGGTCACCGCCTAGTCATTGTAGCAAGTAAAAGCACCAATAGCAGGCGTTGAAAACGATGAACAGGGAAGGGAAAACGAGGCGGGAATATTTGTCAATCTTATTGACATCTTTGACTGTGGGAATTTTCGACCGAATTTCTTTGGCTTTCTTCCTGATGTTACTGAATACTTTCTTCCGTTTCTGCAGGCCGTTTGGGTTTTTTCTCCGGATCAGTTGGGTGTGCCCCCCTCGGATCGGATAAGAGGCGCGGGGCACTGTCGTCTGCATTCGGAAAGTAGGAGTGACCTTGAGGGACTCCTCGTTCTCGAAGTTAAAGTTCTGACGATTGCGTAAGCTGAGGATGGGCGACATTCGCACATCTTGAAGTTCTATGGACTCATTCTGCAAAAGAGAGGAACATCATAATGCATAACAGCATCATCAATGACATCATCAAATTAATTAATATGCGAGCGCAACTTGAAAGACGCTGCACTTTCCAGAACGCTGCGTAGCAAACTGCGTACAGGACGCCAAAGTGCGCGCTCTGCAATTACTGCGCCAGATAAGCGCAATCAATGCACATCATGGCAAAACTTCCCCCGGAGATAAAAATTTCTCGCAACCCTGTGTACTCAGTCCAGCGGGCTGATAACACTTTCAAGTAAAGTTTCTGAAGCTATAACCTTAGGTTGAGAACCAAAAACAGGCATAACTTTACAAATATTACTTAACGTGGCTTAGTTAAAAGCTTTCTGCAGCATGGCGACGTTTCTTTGACAAATGTCTTAGGTAATTTGCACCTTTCTGGCAAATGAAAAAAGCCTGTGTAATTTTCCATAGCAAGCAAATGGGAGTGGCATGAATATGTTGGTGTTGATAATGTCCACACCAGGTGTACCTAAAGGTACAACTATTGCCATCGGAGGCAATGCCAGCATTGTCTACCTGCCAACGATGGCAATTATGTCAAAGAAGACATGCATGGCCATGGAACCGGCCAGCCAGAGAGCATTCGTGTTCATTAATTCATTTCTCAGGCTAATTTCAATCTCTCCCTATCAACATTTTGATGGTAAAGATCGTTCAATCGAAACCCTGGCTACATGCTTGCTGGACAATGCACTCGACACCTGATCTTATAAATTAATATTTCCATGTAATTAAACATTGCAAGATGGGGTGGTCACTGGGGTGCTCTCCTACCGGGTAATGAATTTCAGATATGACTCCCAAGTCGGTATTAATCAGCCGTCTAGAGATAGAGATAAGGGCCTCCCTCATACACAAACATGACTCAATGCACACAGATATTAGATATTCAGAATTATGCGTATGACAGCCGAGAGCTGGCTCCTGTAGCATCAGGCAGCACTGACATTATGGTCTGTCACCCATAAAGCACGTGGGAAAGCCAGCAGTGGTGAAATAAATAGCCCAATTGGCAGGATTGCTAGGGATTTGTATTAATGGGCTAGCCTCCTCTGCCCGCTCTGGCCAGGCTCTGTCCACTCATGTGGTGATAAGGCCAATGACCACTTCGATTATACGCCATTCATGCAGGTGACCTATTCTCGTGCAATTGCGTCAACCCAAAATTTCTCATGTAATTGGTCAGGGCATGAATGTGCATAATATCGATGCCTGCTGACCACTGGTCATCTTGAAGAAAGACCACAAGGTCGTTGGTGTATAATTGGTTTTCTGGATTGCCTCTCTGCACTTAAGTGTTTGGCTTCTGATCCATCTGTATTTTCTACTTACGTTGATGCATTGTGGTGCAAACATGCAGCCTTCGGCCTGATGCAGGATGCGACAAATCAACAGCAATGGCGTAAACAATTATGAATAAAGAATAAATAGTAAAAATTAAAACTAATGAGGACGTTCTTACAGACCTCATTCACTACCTTCAAAATAGAATTTACCCTTCCAAATAGACATTACCTACATTTGATGAATAATAATGTGCAGCTACTGTTTGAATCTAATAGAAGCATTTCTATGTGATTCTGCGATTGTTTATTGCTACTGCCTATTTACAAATAGCTGCCTACTTGCACAGAGTGACTGTTGTCCAATGAGATTACACGAACAATGTTACTGTGATTAACAGGTGATTCGCGCGCCATTATACTTACTTCTATTGCGTACTCATTGTCCTGCGCCGCCTGCTTTTTGGCGTCCTTCATTCTTTTGGCTTTTCTTTTGGCGCGCGCCCCCCAGTAAGTGTAGTTGACGGCGGCATATTCCAGTAATGCAGCAAAGACGAATACGAAGCACATGACCAGGTAAATGTCGATGGCTTTAACGTACGATATGCGAGGGAGGGACGAACGGACCCCAGTGCTGATGGTCGTCATCGTCAACACCGTCGTGATGCCTGTAACACGTCATATAAACGTCATTAGTTGCGTCATCAATACAGACACAGACGTCACGGTTCACACAAGATGTACGTACAACTTCACAAAGAAAAAAAAAAAAAAAAAAGAGAAAAAAAAAATAGATGCCCTTTTATATACCGCAAAATGTCATACAATTGACTGAGGAGATATGAAGGGAACATGACTCAAAAGTACTTTGCAAAACAACATGGTTGCAATGAATTCGATAAGGCAACGTAGAAGAACATTACATAAATTCAACAGTAAAGTAGGCAAGATTTCACCCTTGCTAGTACACTATGGCAGTTGAGAGCACAAGGCAATATATTATTTATCACTAAAACATTAGCTTTGTAAGATTTTAAATATATCGTTTGACTGTAAAATGTTTTTGTGTCTCGTGATCTTTTGTTGTGATAGTCTTTGGTGATGGTCTGTTGTTATTCTTAATTGCCATTTTCATTAGAGGCAGGAAGCACCTATAGAAAAGCATATACATTCATGTCGAATTTCCATTATATGCGAGCAAACATGTAGATAGATGAATAAATAAGCTTTATAAAGAATTCCAAAGCTTATTGTTTGGTGTTGAGCTTATCAATGACTTATGGGAATGGGAGTTCTAAAGAGTAAAACTGGCAGAACCACAGACCAATTAAGCTATGTACACAATATAAACGCTTTTTCGTTGTGCCATTCTGTTATTGAAATTGAAAATAACGAAGTAAATTGATGAAGCCATTCACACTTAGACCGATCCATCAGTCCTTACATGTAGATGTAGGATACACACTATAGGTGTGACAAACCATTCATATTTTTAAAATGACCTAAAGATTACCATTGTTATGGGTGTATATCTTTATACCATCATTTCCATGGAATCAAATTAGTGACCATTGTGGTTTTAAATGCATCTAGAAGAAATTCAGCATATTGGATGGATACAGAGTGAAAGGAACAATGCATATTGGTAAAAGCTCTTGGCATAAAAAGTGTAATTTAAAACAGGCACATTGGGCTCTGTCTGTTTAATCATCTTAATTGTTTATGAGCAAGCCCTTGACAGTGAAACTGCTCGATCGTGACTGGACTAAGTAATGGAAACACTCTTCTCAATGCAGGTCAATATAGTTGCCTTGATTGATCTGTTTTAAGTGTTCTTTTGGGGGTCGTTTAGAGGCCATTCATTCTGACTTCATTATAACCAACGTGGAGAGGGCGAATAGACTCTCATAAAGCCCTTTTTTTAAACCTATAAAGTTTGATAAAGTGTTGACAAAATGTTTTCTCTTTAACATTTTCATGCACATTTACAGTGTATGTGTTGAGATCCCTATCTTATTCCTCAGTGTTGATCATTTGGATTGCCAGGTAAATTACAATAAAATGACTATGAAATTGCTTGTAGCCGTTTAATTTCAATTATTGACCAGTTACACAAGGAAAAAAATTCGCACAAGTCACGTATATAGATGTTAAATTGGAGGTGCCTTGCACTCTGTGACTATGCTGAGGCAAGTAAAAGACCCCACCCATAGGGATGAATGTGTAACATGGTGTGGATTCCAAGCCTATCATTTCATCATTACGTCTGCCTCTGGCAGCTGGTCATATAAAGCCCCAGTCACACTGGCGCTGAAGATTGTCTAAGACCTGGAGGTGCTTTTGATCCTTGGCAGTTTTCACGATTTTAGCTCTAATATTTTTTTGCAGTCACACATTACAACAGGTCTTCAATTTACTTTAAGACAGATCTCTAATAATTGTACAACTGCCACACAAGACTTATATACAACCATTGTAAGATCATCTTAAGATAAGAAAAGACTGTCAAAGATTGATAAAGATCACCAAAGATTATGTGTGACCAACTTGTGAACTAACATGATGGCGGCCTTAGGAGTGTAAATAAAAAATTGAACCAACTCAGGTTTTGTTCTATAGACATCATAGATTAAAAAAAACATTGGTTCCAAAAGTGTACCCTAAAATTAGGAAACAGGCAAATATCCTACATAGTGCCCTACACTATATTAGATGACTGTACCACTGGCAGATTGCCAACTGATGGGCAAAGATTTAAACCTTCTATATTTATACTGTATGGTCACATATCCTACAACCAGTCGCCAATGATCTCAACTAGTCCCCAGTAGTCCTTCATCGATTATGCGACAGGTTGTTATTGTGTTTTGGTCTTCAGCAGTCTTTGTACATGCTCTTTTATATGATCTTTAGATGTGTGCGACTGGTCAAAGTTAGCCTTATGCCCGTCGTACCACTCTTTTAAAATCATCCAAGACAATCATAGACCAATTTCATTCAAGATCGTTAAAGTCCAAGACCACTGTTCAACTACCTATGATAAATTTAAGACAACTTGAGACCAGTTCAGAGGTCGCCAGGTTTTTGAACATGTCCAAAAGCTATAACCAGTGGCAAGAATTTTGTATTCTTGTAGAACCTTGAGTCAATTGGGGCAAATGCATTATTTTATTAATGCCAGCCCTTTATTACGTATGAAATTAAATTGTTGAATTGTTGTTCTCATTTTACAATATTGGCTCTTTCACAACAAAAGATTAGCTAAGACCCTCTGATATTATAAATGACTTGTTGCAAGACTTCTAAAAAACGGGTGACGATTTTCAGGTGTGTGTTGTCTTTTCTTGTCTTAAGTTGTTGTAAGGGCTTGTGTGACTGGGGCTTTAGCTGACTAAGCTTCAGACCCAGTAGCATTGAGACATTGAACATTGACATAGAAATCGTATAGTAGGCAGACACTTTAAAGTGTATTTGCCTTTGCCACGTTACAGACAAAATATAAAGATACTGTACTGAAATAAAGTATATAGTTTTAGCAACGAACAAGAAATGTATTTAAACAATCAACTCACCTAGGGCGACCCTGGCTGAAGTGGCTTCGTGGTTAATCCAGAATGAAACCCACGATAACATCACAATTAAAATGGAAGGCAAATATGTTTGAAATATAAAATATCCTATATTCCTCTGCAGTTTAAAACTCAGCGACAGCCTCTGATACTCCCCTGTAGCAAAATAATCGTGGCAATTAGAAATTTATTTCAGTTTCAAATAAGTGCCCAAAGAATGATGTCAAATTCAAGGTAAATACAGGTTTTGTCTTACAATGTGTAATTAACCTAAGTCCATACTTCTTAAGACTATTTGTCGTACTACAAATATGTCTGTGTCGTGGGGCAAAGATAATTATTCTACGGATTATGAAGGTTAATGAACTCTTCAATATAGTAACATCACAGGACATATCTAAATCATAGCCAGGGATATGGGGAATTCAAGTTATATTCATGAAAGTATTACATACAGCCTAACAATACAGGTACATACAGTTAGTTTCATAAAATATGGTTGTTTGTGTCAACTCCCTAGCCTAAAGTTGGCTTACTGAAAAATTATAAATCTTGGCAAATGTTAGAAATTTATCTAATATATCATAAATATATACTTTTAGATTTGGCTTTGAGTAGCCAGCTATAGCCAGACAGTGCTGTTTAGTGACAGGTAGCATAATATAGCACAAGTTGTCTAGCTTAGTCTAGGTTCAATTTGACAGGCCATCTTTGATGAAACTAACTGTAGTTTAAATTAGAGGTAGTCCAACAGAAAGAATGACATAATTATGATGAGATGCATCTTGGCATCAGACAGGTATATGAATTTAATGTTAGTGTGGATTGAAGTTCCAATAATAAGGAATATTAACAAATGTGGATGTTAAAGATGGGGCTTTTCAGCAATGGCATGTCAGCCAGCCAGACTGCACCAATTTGTTCACTTGACGAGTTGTAACTAGATAATCTCTGGTGAAGGCAAATCCATGAAGAGAATCGAGTAAGATAATAGAGAAACAAGTGTTTTTCGTCCAATGGCCTGGAGTTCTGCCCGCCACACAGAGCCAAGCAGCTCTCTGTTGCTGCTGATTCAATTCCAAACTGTCATTAGTCTGCTAATTAAGCCTCTTTCTAATGATATTCAGCTTGTTTGCTCTTTAAACTTTCTAATTGCTCACTTTCACTACTCGATATACAAACTTCTTCAAAGATTCCCTTCCACTGGAGCAGAAAATGAGGCAAACTAAAACTCTGCTATTTTTAGAAATACAAAGTAGGTCCAATGCTCGAAAAATGTTCAAAGGCTCCAATAATATGTCGCAGCATCGACTTGGTAAACTGTGCATGATTATGGCGAAGTATCTCAGATTCATATGAGTTTTATACAGTGTCATTATTCCAGCAGTATTTCAGCAGCAACATAGTGAGTGAGTGATTTTTGGCTTAAAAGGCTAGCTGAAAAAGGCATGGGGCTGATTTCCTGCTTTAGGTAAGAGGTGGTCAGTCACACGAGCCATTGGTCAGCGAGTTAGCCAGGCCAAAAGATAGCAGACCAAAGCAACACAAGTGACTGGCCATTGGCCAGGCTGTCTGCCTTCAAGTGGCTCTTACTGCCTGTCAGCCTCTTGGGTGAAGAATTAGCCCTTGGATGGGGGATGGTTGTCTGGGGGTATAAGAACTGCATATGTGGATCCAAGCTGAAACCCTATAGTGTAACCACATAGCTGAGGGGTGTGCTGGAGCAATGCTAATGCCTTCTGATATGGAAAAACCTTCAATTGCTTTGTTTATCACTGGCTAGTTTACAAAACAGTATGTTGTTATGATGTAATATTGCCTAACAATACTAGAAAACTTACTACCTTCATCATCAAAAGGCAGTTTTAATATGCAAGGACACAAGAAAGTTACAGATAAACGTAGAATGTGCAATGATAACTCAATTTTTTAGATCAGCAACAGGTGACTTGGATTGTCTGACTTGGATGGTATGGATGGCTGGAGACAGCTATAGACAGACAGCTTCGTTCAGTGCCAGGTACATGGTCTAGGAAAAGTTGTCCAGCTAGGTCTAGGTTCTAGAGCAACTTTTAAACTATACAATTACAACTGCAAGTCTGAACTTTCACGAAGGCACTAGAAGGTGTGGAATACTGTGGATAAACGTTGTATTTTATGCCTACACTCCTGTAACTTACAATATCATGGAATATCGGGTTGTGACTAGAGGCTATGTCGGCTGAACAATAGAACACATTCAAGTCTTCAGTACTGAAATTTATATGAACTTTGTTGGGCTCTTTGTTCCCTTTGCCGAATATCAAACTTCCTAAGCTTTCGGCAGTTGCTTTTTGTCATTGCACACCCAACACATGTCCACCACGTGAGTGTGCTGCACAACGTCATGTGCAACGTCGAGGGGCACGTGCTGGAAGGCACATTAACCACGTGCTGGGCGCGTGAGAGAATGACAACAAGGCTACATCCTAGAGCTGTAACATCAGGGCATCTGGCTGGCTGACTTATAACTCTACAGATTGGGAGAGTGATGGACTCGCGATTGGCCAGTACCTGTTTTTCGTCGCTTAGAAGCCTTAGAGGTACGCGTACCTGTTGCGAGTTCCTCCACGTTAGACACGCAGCGGTACTCGACGATGGTAAACTGCGGGATTTCCACAGAATTGACGCCGTGAACAGCCGTGTCCTTAGCGTCGCCCGTCTTTTCACCGCGCCATTGCATGATGACGTCCTGCATGGGGTAACCGTCTGGGAAAGAAAGAGACAAAGAAGAAAAAACACTGTTAATCTCATTAGAAGCAGCCCCGCTTCAAAAGAACAGAATAATTACAATGCCAGTGGTTCAGCACCAAGGGAAACGCGGCTGATTGTAAACATCAGAAAAAGCTCAATAAAGGCGCATCATATGGTGGACAGCTACCTCACTGTAGTTGTTTGTGACAGGCTGTTATATCTTACTTTTATCATTGTTGTACATTATCTGGTAGTGGTAGTTAGAATATGAAAATGCTCAGCCAATTCAGAGCTACTATGAAAACAAATCATAGTACAACCTTTATTTGAAAGTCAATTATTCTTTATCTGAAGCTTCCAAGAATTACAAACTGGATTATATCTGTATCAATGTATGATATGGTAAACACTTTCGGCCCCTGTCTAAGTTTCGGAGTTCCACCCTTTTGCCAATAAGAGCACATAGTATGGTGGATAGCTAGGTCCCTGTAGTTTTTTGTGACAGGCTTTTTTATCTGGTAGTGGTACTTAGAATATGAAAATGCTCAGCCACCCGAGAGCTTCTTAAGACAACAAATCATTGCACAGTCTTTATTCTAAAGACATTTATGTCTTGTCAGACACTTATGAGAATTCCAGGCTGTGGATGAAGTCTGTATCATTGTATGGTGTTGTAAACGCGTTAGGTTATGAATCTACCTTACTAAGTTTCGGAGTTCTACCTTTTTGCCAATAAAGGCAAACAGTGAGAATTCCAGGCTATGGCAAACAAATTCAGGCATGCATCTATACTGTGTGTCGTCACCTAACAGCCCAGCAACCTAATTATGTACATGTTTTGCTCGCTTACTCATCTAAAGTAAATGGATCAATTTTTCTTTTGTACTGTAGGATGGTTTATGGTATTATTTAGATGTTCATGTGCTGAGTTTATGCAATTCTTGTTCTGACAAGCAGGCAATTCAGAAAAATTGCCTGGACTAAAAATATGAATCTATTTCTCTTGTTTTTTTTAAGAGAAGATTTGTTAAGTCTATACTCAGCCTATCGGCTACATATTTTAACCTGTAAACTAGCAAAGAATGTCCATAATTAGGTCGCTGGGCTGTTAGGGGACGGCACACAGTGTCTACCTTGCTGTTTAAGTTACAAAGTTCCATCTTTTTGCTGCAACATCTTAGCAACAAGCACTGTAGGCTAGAACACTTCTGGAAGATTTCACTTGAGCATATATTAGAGGACTGGGGCTGCTAGCTTAGTGACCTTTGGGGGGCTGGATGCTTGGAGTCTGATAAGTAAACCTTTCATTGCTGCAAATCACAGACTGTCAGAGGCACGTTCTGACTACTTTCTCTTTGCTGTTCACTCTAGCAGTCATTATGCGACCTTTGCTGTCCCTGGATTTATTTTCAAAAAGCTTTCAAAGTAAGCTACAATTTGGATGTCATTGGTTCATCCTTCACATATATACTTATCACTAATAACAAGTGCAGTTGAAGCTATAGTTAAATACTTGTCAATCGTCATGTGAATTGAACAGAAATAAATTTATTTGGCATTTCATAATTCTACAGCTTAACAACATCAGGATATCATGGTTTTCTGACGCACTAAATTATAATTGTAAAATTATTATTGCCAGGAAAACCAGTAACATTTTATCTACTCAAGCATTTTGATCATGTATTGTATGTCACTTCCCAGTTTTCTAAACTGAATGTTATCCATGCCTCGTCTGTCATACATGTATAATTTTCTGGAGGACAAATAACAGCATGTCATGACAGCGCTAATTTCACCTGCGAATTTTAAAAGCAAACAACCAGCAACAAATTTGGAATATTGAATAAAAAAGAGAGATTGAAGAAAACATCACTCCGGACAAAGTTGCATTGCACTACCTGGTGCTCTGCATCAATTTAATCCGCCTGGCTAAACAATGTGCTGTCAATTTGAGATGAAAGGTATTGATATCAAAGAATAGTTTTTTATACCACTTTATTTTTTACTTTTAAGTCACGCACTGAAAGCTAGTTCGAGTAATATTTACGGGCATCATTACTGGTCCAGTCTATCAACTGTTACAGTGGTATTTGCGTGGACTAGTATACTTGTTTAATTATACTTACAACTTTCAATTTCTATTGTGCAATTCTGTACATCCAGTGGGTAATAGTGCAAATCCATCATGCAAGCTAGTGTTGTAGTGAATCTGTAAATAAATAAAAAAATAGTTTGATATCATACATTTTAAAACACTCTTGCACATACGTTTAACTTATAAACATACAGTTCATTTTAAGCTGCATCAAATAACATTGCTCCCTGTCATACATGTGGTTCAAAGTGATAGTTAAATTTATTCAGATATGTGGTTTATGCCTGAAAGAATACATTGAATTGTTTGGTTTGGGGAGGTCCGCCTGAAGACATGGCCCTAAATCATGATTTATTACAAGAGAATAATTATACTTTACTGACGGCTAGCACCTTAGATTAGCTGACCCATAATTATATATTATTAATTTAAGAACTTCTACAACTAAAAGGGGGGGGGGGCATGGGCAGACTAGAATGTTTGGTGAAAAGCCAGTTTCCCTTGGTCTTTAATTTAGTGGTATTTTGGCCTCCAAGCAGTCCATTCATTCTCCGCCACACTAAGCATACAGCGTGCCTTCAAACTAGCGCGATTGTTGCCTCTGGAGGTCCAATTTACGAGTGGTCAGCCCAGTGGTCATCCCCAGTGGTCAGCCAGGTCCAGTCAATACGGCATTAGACGGTCCAAGGGCTTTATGACCTAGATATACGTGTGACCAGTCAGTGGCCGGGCTGTCTGGACCTTTGGCACTTAATGGCTTCTCATTATTCTCCCAGATACTGGGCCTCTAGGGCAGCTTTATCTCCCTCTCCCGTAGGCATTGATGACTAGTGTGAAATCAACACTGCCTGCCCTTATTCAAACATCAAGCCCTGGTCCCTTGGGAGCTCATGTGTTATTCCTCATATGATACAATGGGAGAAATGTCACAGCAGCAATGCTGGTCACATTCGCAGCTCTTTATTGCTGTATGTGTTGCTAGCAGAGACTTGTAGCAAATGGGTCAGCAAATTGGACCATAATGCCAGTTGTTTGCAATTGACACTGACATATAAAACAGGCCGGAAGGCGATCTGTTAAGCTTGACATTGGTTTTTAAATTAGTTCATATATATAGAGAGCAGGTAGATGGAGATGAGCTCACAGATGAAATTTAACTATTAAAGTCGGGCTTCAGTTCTAAAAATAATTAGTAAATCCCAAAACCCCATGGATGATTATTTGTGAATAACTTGTCATATTAGAGCCATTGGTACATTGACAATTAATGGATGGCTTCATCGTGAGCTGCCTGTTTTCGGTCAGCAGCCAGTGGCCGAGTATATCATGACAATAGTTTAAGCCAGAGGATAAAGTAGAAGCAGACTGGTAATAAGCAAATCTTTGTCACTGATGAAATGCCAGCCTCTCATTTATCACACTTTGTCACGTGGCCATTCGCCAGTGATTACACAGGGTTCCATCAATAGGGATCTTTAATTGACTTTGTCTGGATTTGTTAAAAACTGATTGAGCAATGATTTGGCTCTGTGAGTGATTAATTTGCCTGCGGGAATGCAGCAGCAGCAACAGCAGAAGCAGCAGCAGCAGCAGAAGCAGCAGCAGAAGCAGCAGCAGAAGCAACTTTTTGCAGCAGCAGTTCGATCGAGGGTTAGATGCTAGAAGCAGGCTGGCCACAAAGTAGTTGGAGAGGAGGAAGCGAGGTTGGTTAAAGTCACTGAGTTTCACCAATGCATCAATACATTTGACCTGCAAGGCTTTGGCAGAAGTTCCACGGACATAGCTGCTCTCTCTTCTCTTGTTGATATCCCACCCAGTCTATAAGGAAATGTCACCTATATCATTTCCTATCTTCCTCACAGAGTTAAAGTGATCACTCGGAAACTATAAAGTGACATTTATGGGCTACGGGCCTTGGGCCATAATGCTTCTGGCAAGGACAAACAATTGGATGTAGAATTGTGCGTGTTTCGATCTCTTTGCTTTTATGGGATAAATTGATTACCTAAACAATATATATATACCCCATAAGCTCTGCCTCCACCCCCATTGTCTTCCTAGAATTCCCCATTTGCCAGTTTAAGTTTATGGAAGTCATACAAAAAAGTTCATTATGCCTGGTTAACACCAATAAGAGACTGAGCCTCAACACAACATGGCTCCGAGCTGGGTTCAACTTTGTTCTGGTATGGCCCCATGTTGATCCCATTGTATTACATGGAGGTCACAGGCCGCTGCTTACAAAATTATCATAACTTTCACTTTCTAATGAAAAATGAAAGTATACAATCAAAATTCAGAGCCTCCTATGCTTTATACTGAAAGGTGTTGATTAAAGAAGTATTAATAAGGAAAGACAAGAAAAAATTCTGGGCGATAAATCAGGTCTTAGGCCTCACATATTGGGTTTGGCAAAGACTGTCACGCACAGGCCTCCTAAAAGCCTGGGTGGGGTATTGGGCTACACGAATGTCAATAGTTGCTAATTAATCGCATGGAATGATTTTCTTGTGATTAGAGTTAGGATTTCAGTGTTTGCTTCCCCAATGATTAAACCAGCCTTATTAAATTTGGTCCATATTGGCAGCAGAGTAAAAACAGCGAGTGAATGAAACTGCAAACGCTATCCATCACAATGAAGGTGCGTGTGTGTTTATTCCTCACTTACCTCATTCCATATGCGACGCTTCCGTCGCCATGGAGACGAACCATTTTGTTCCTCTCTGTGACGTCATGAAGGAACGAGTGTTTGTCGTTGGCGAAGAACGTATCTGGAACCCATATTCGTTCAGCAAAATCACCGGTTAGTGTCATGTAGTCACTGTAGTTATTGGAGTAGGCTAGCCTGTCATCTTTCCAGTACTGGTTGAGGTATATGGTGATGGTGTAATCCTGCAAGAAAAGTTGATGATTAGTTTTCAAATTTCGTAATAAAAATCGAGTCAAAGAGAAAGTTTGTCGCACGAAATTACAAAGTTTGTCACAAGATTGTCACAAGGAATTTGGAGTTATTGTCATTTTTCATTTTCGACCCCATGTACAAACATTTGCAGGGATTAGTAATCCCATGAGTAAACTACTGTGTCACTTTAATACAAAATCGCCAGTGATTAATAACGATGCAATAATGTCATTAGCCTAAAAAAACATGCAAAGAGGCGGTATAATACTTCATAAAGAAGTGCTCAATCATGCTCAAGGAATTTGCATAAAAGACTGAAAGAGGGCACACGTTTATGTTCCTTTGGTTCTCATGGCTGGGTGGCAGATTCTAAGATATTTTAATCCAGTTGAACTTCCACCCCAGGAACTTTAATCATGTCGGGTTAAATAAGCCAAGGAGAGGCTTGATGTCAGGGGAGGACAAAGGGTCTGTAAACCAGAAGCACTCAATGCTATTCCCTGTAGATGAAGGCAAGCCGCACATATTACAGGAAGCCAGATTTATAGTCAGGCGAAGCGACCAGGTCCCGGGGTCATTAACAGTCGAAGAGAGATGAGGGAAGAGACAACCTTTGTTTTAAGATGTTCAGTGGGAGACATTAATTGCTGGATGGATGCTCTGTCGGAGTCACTGCCAATTGACTAGAGGCGAGAGGTAGCTGGTTAGTGGGTGATAATGGGGGAGTTGGGATTCCGGTCAGACTAGGACGTCCTGTCGTAGCTCGGCAGCGCTTTTATTGAACGTCACAGAGCCATGTTCGTCCTAGAACGTGCCTCCAGCTTTTGTCTTAGCCTATTTTATGAGGTAACCTTCACACGTGGTCCATAAATCTGGCCCCGGCATTCTAGTCTTGCCCGAACACACCGTCTAATCCAAACTGCTTAAGGAGAAAGGGCAAGGGTATCGTCCTGCCCTAATGGTCAGCTTGCTTAAGGTCCTTTTCTTTAAACGCTAGTCTAGCCAAATTGGCCAAGTGGTCCAAGATGTGCCTGATTTGAATAGCGAACAAAAGCACCAAGCCCATACATCACCCAATTTCACCTTCACTGCTAAAGAGGCAGGAGGCCCACTTGCATTATACTGTGGGGAACAAAAAAAAGGTTACCGGAAAAATTCCATCAATACACTATTCTCTTATGGTAAACGTTTTTATTCTAATGTACCAGTATAGCCATATCATCCCAGCACAGGTTCCCTGGATAAGCCATATGAACTTTTAATAGAATGTTATTTTTCTCTCATAATTCATATGTGAATGGTGTGCTTTATTGAACAAACTGATGCATGCACTGTGAGACGTTAATAAACATACACAGGGCTACTGATGATTATTGAATATCTCCTGTCACAACATGACAAGAAACAATAATCACTAGCCACGATGATGTCAGATGACTTGAGCTCGTGAGTTTGATTCTGAATTATTTATCACTTGATGATCTTCAAAGGGTACTCTTCACGCTTGCATGTTCATGTAGCAAATGATGCGTGAATTTCATACATTATTTCAATTCATATGCACTGCATTATGCAATGAGAATTTCACAAAAATGGAATTGACAATATCATGAATTATTGGTTAGCTACTAGCATGCGAGAGAATATTCCCGTTGCGTGACTTTACCAGTAATTATTGGTCTAACCTAAAAGCTTGGAGGTGGCTGCCTGGAACTTATAAAATATTGCAACACTTTTTAAAGTCCCTAAATTATCACCCTCAACTAATGCCCACACAATTTATTGCAGAAATATAGCATGCCCAAAAGGAACCTAATTTGTTTCCATACTGAGTATAAGTCCCAACAACGGATTAGTAGGAGTCACTAGGAAAGAAAGTGACATGTTTGCATTAATATATAGTTAATCAATGGAGAAATTACAAGCTGTAGTAATCAAAGCAATGATTTGTATGGTCATAAATTAATTATTGAGCCTGGTGGTCAAGTCCAGTAACACTGATAAAGGCATTCCATGAAGGCTTCATTTTAAATGGTGGACCACTACGATGGTCTGAGAGAAGGACACAGCGAAGTGGCTCGGTAGAATATGTTGATTTGGTTTGTGGTCAGCCATCAGATCCCGAAACTAGGTCTGCCTAATGTAATTTACTTCAAGGGCATCCATGCTTGCCTGGCCTCCTGACCTAGTTCAGGACATTAACATGAAGAGTTGCCTGAATGGGATCATCTCTCTCTTGCCACTCGAAAAATAAGGATGATATGGAAGACACAATTGCAGCATTATTTATCAGGAAACTGACCCACTAAGCCAAAATTGATGCCCAATACAAGTCATGACTGAAAGTAGACCAACACGATTGGCAGAAGACCAGGCCGAGAAATCCTGCACTAATTCAAATAGATATGGAGTTGGTAACCTTTGTGATAACCTTTGACATTTGAGTTTGCCATTTAGCCCATGACGTCTAGTGATGGGTGGTCACATGCTGTGGCAGCCAGTGCAGGGTGACATCAAATCTTGGACGTCTAACATCCTGCTGGAATAATCGATAAGTGAGGCTCTAGCGGGCCACCCTGCCATGATCCTGTGATGAACAATTTCCCTTGGCACAGTCGCCACAGAGAGCCACGGAGACCCACAGACCGTCTTGCTGTAGATTTTTCACTCGGTTTCCTGCTTGACAACAATGGGTCAAGAGGACCGGCCAAGCTGGTCCCTGGTTGAGCAGTGCAGCATTCTCTGGCATTGGGCCTCCACAAAGGCTGCCCATAAAAACGTCTTGCCCATGGGAGATGTGGCCCTGCAATCCCCAGTGGCAATTGTTTGGTTTATCATGGAGAAGACGGCTGGCCCACAATCGCCTTCTCACATATGTATGTCCCATTCACACTGCACAGAGATTCACGTTTCTTGATTTATCCAGAAATCCTTTTTCTTACACCAGCCTCAAGAGAGCTTTGGCACAGCTATATTCCATTAGGCACACAGGCAGGCTGAAGACACGTTAGGCAGGCTGAAGACACGTTAAACAGGTTAAAATGTGAGGTGTAGGAAGGGATGTGATTTCACTCTTGTAGTCTGTAGAGGCCTGGGAGAAGGCCCCTGATATCCTGTGTGTTCAAAACAAAGGCAAAGGGATTAGACTGTGGCATATGGCACCCTACACACAAGGCAGGCATGCTGAAGTTGCATGACTAATATGTAAGCAATGATAAGGAAAAGATAACATGGACTTGGAGGGTAAAGCACTTAGGTCTATGATGTGAAGGGCTAGGTGTTCGCCCTTCGGTAATAGTTAAGGGCGACTCTAAAACATTTCAGACATGACTGACAGACAGTAGCCCGACTGACATCTAAGTAAACATTGGCCAGGCACAGCGAAACCATCTGCTGAGTTCGCCTGCCTCCCAACTAGCTCTGGCCATCCGTAGAATTGCAGGCATATAGCTCCCAATTGTTGAAGCCTCTCCATACACATGCAGTTTACGGTTTACGGCTTTTCATAGGCTTTCTGTTTGCACCAAGCAAACTCCTGTGTGGTACCCCAGAACGACACATCACACAAAGCCAGGCTCTGGAGACTCCACACTCTAGACAATACTTTGCGTAATACAGTGCAGAAGACTATGGTATTCTTTTTCATGACACAACTTGAAGTCTGGAAGTCTGATAAAAAAGAAGAAAACACCTCCCACTCAAACGTGTTATGTAATGTGCGTGCTATTTTGTGACTGGCACGCAATCTTTTCATAGCTTAGATCTGGTGTAGTCTAATGTAAAGGCAAAAAAGGGATTGAAGTGAAGTTTGGAAAAACTGCATGCCTGGAGCACTTCAGAGGTTCAGAAGGTAAAGTGCATGTGTCATCCACCTGTGGGTTCAATATGCAATCACTGCAAGCAACGCTGCTTCGAGGCCTCTTCACCTCTTTCTGCATTTACCTCCTTACCATGGACACACCCTGAATTGCTGTAAATATACGATACGTAGGCTTAGGATGCATCTGTCTGAGCTTGGTTATCCAAGATCTTAAGAGTGCTCTCCTGGTCTGCCAATCATTATACAGACTGTACAGATAAATATTTATTTTACCAAACTAATATATTTCAACAGTATGCTTGTTTTATATTATATGATGGAAGTATTTAAGTGCAAGCAGCAAGTAAAAGTGTCTTTAGTCCGCTTAGTATACAATTGGTTGCAAAGAATGCGGAAAGGAACAGAAACTCCTACTAATATCTTATGACCAAATTTAAATTTTGCTTTTTCATTTCATCGGATGCAGTTAAAAGGAGAAGGAAGCCTCAAAGTGAAGGGTGCTTAGAAGATGAAGGTTACTGATGAAAATGAGGGAGATGAGAAGAAGATGGGTATCTGAGGCGAAGCATTGTGAGGAGCAGGGAAGCGATGCCCACAAAGTAGACAAAGGCAAGGGAGTGTTGTTTCCGCATGTGGAATAGCCCCAGGCAAGCAGTGTCAGTGCTTTCTGTTCTCAGTGGCATGAGCACTGTTTCCAATTATGGGAAGAACTTCTTCCTGTCCGGATCACTGGGGTTTCCATGTAAAGAACTCCTGATCCTTCCAAAAAGGCCCTTCGCACCCTCAGTGGGATAGTGGCTCTGCTTTTGGTAAACATCCCCAGGTTTGAATTTATGAAGCACCCTCACAATACAGCAGGCTCACTCATTCATTCTTTTTACTGGGGTATGTCGCCCTCAGCTACTAGTGGGTGCATAGATGCTTTCATACAATATACTGTTGCTGGGAGCGGTCACTAAACTTACAGAATAACAAAGTTGCCTTCCACTTTATGACTCCATTTCTGAATGAGAACAAAAAATCTTGTAAACAAACCAGGAAATAAGGAAAGACGCGACCACCTGCACAAGATAACCATTTGACCTAAACTAAGCACTTGTGAGTGTCTCTCTTGGTCCACTGATGAAAGACAAGCTTTATGCATGAACCCTAAAATGAAGTAGACTGACTCGTGTCATCATCGATCATCCAACCCGAGACAAACAATCCACGATAATGCATTATTCATTTACTTTGAGTCACCTGAAGTAGAGATGCTGCTGCTGCTGTTGTTGCTGTTGTTGCTGTTGCTGCTGCTGTATTGCGGCTACAGCATCTGGGGGTAACTGATGTGGTTACAAGGTCAAAGCTGACCCACAAGTGGACCTTGTATTTGAATGAGAATGTCTACTAATTATGGAGTGTTTGATGTCAACACCTAGAGTAGTTGGGCAGACTGTCCCTACCCCTCTGGCCATTCTGTATGGGGCAGAGTACTGCAACAATATTGACCCAACATCAGCAAACTGACCACTGATGACCAGCACCAGGAACGTGCTTTAAGCCCAGCTGGCCTGATGACCAAAAAGGAGTTCCTCCAGTTTGCCATGGGATGAAACACAAAGGCATCACTGTCGCTATTTGAGACGTAAATAGTCAGACTAAGTTTAGACGAAAGAACTTGGCCGTATTTGTAAATTCCAAACTGTCATAATTACAGACTAAACACAAAGTAATGGCTTTGCAAACACGAAATTGCAATAATTGTGTGCAGATCTGGTGGGGCTGGTGGTCCTCCAGCCTTTGGTATGGATTGGTATTGTCTTTGAAGGAGTTCAGTTTGCATTGAGTGGGAACCGCATTTGTGCATGAGTGACATTTGTAATTACCACTCGGGGAATGGAATCTCCAAGAGGCAGGACAGCATTAGGAGGTGTGGGGGAGATGTAGGAGGGAGGACAAGGGTTCAGGGGCAAAAGAAGGCCTCCAGTAGCGTCCTGGGGGTCGCCAAGGAACCTGTCTCATTATTGATTGCATGTGTTTGAAACTGATGAAAGCAATCAGGAAGAATTAACCAAAGGCAATACGAGATTACAAACAAGCGGTTTATTGATATTTCCTCATGTAGCTACCTTTCGTTTGCCTCGCTCTGCAAATGATGGCCTTAACAGGTGAACACCTCTTCCACCCTCCTGCCAGTCCCTACCAGTCCCTGCCAGTCATCCTATGATGTAATAATTACCAGGAAATTGATCGTTGCATAAATGGCATCTCTCACAGACACATACCATTATCGGCAGATTACCAGCAGATTGTCTTGCTTCTTAAGTGCGCACTACACTGCACACTCCCCATGCGTTTGTCTTATTCCTTAGGATGACAACACCTAATAACAACGCAAGGTCCTTGTCAAGTTTCAAGATTGTATGATATTTACCGTTGGCCTTGAGGGAGGGGTTAACCAAACGAGAATATTCACCTGGGGAGCACATCATATTCCAATTCCAATTACAAACTCTGCAATAGATGAAGAAGTGGAGGGAAATGATCATCTCCATTAATGAATGCCAAAAAAAGTACGCTTGCTATGCTGCAAGGTATGAATAAAGTAGACGAAGAGTGATGAATCCTGGGTGTATTTCTGATATTTAATTGGGTAAATGCTTATGGAGTCACACAAGGAGAGTCTGTTTTGCCATGTTTGTCAGTTCTTCTGGAGGTGCGCACATGGAATGGAGCTCCAGAGGGACCAGCTTTGATTGGCTGCACTCAAGGGGCATTCCCCGGTGAATGCATTTTGTTTGCAATAAAATTAAAATTGACAGCAGCAACTGCCATCCAATAATTAAGGCCTCATCGCAAACTAATGGGTAAAATGATTTTTTAAAGCTACCCTGTGGCCTGGGATCCACGTGGGGAGGAGTGGGGGGGACACAGATTATTTTTAACCTGATTTGATGAATCCAGAAAGAGGAGCTAATCTCAGCCAAAGATGCATGATGCGAATCATCAGCAAATCTGGTAATAAAAATGGCTCCTATTGTTGATGCAGAAAATCGTCTATAGCTGCAAGTGACACAGCAATACGAGACATATACCCTTCCTTGCATTTCAGACAAAAAAGAACCGTGTCTCCCAGCATATGCGACACTGGAAGAGATTGGGAAAACGCAATTACGTGGATTGATTATCTTAGTGCATGGTGTAGGGGGAACAAGATGTGGGCCTATTAGGAGAAAAAGATTTTTTCCGGGAAGGTGACCAGCTGTCTAGAATGTGATCAGACTGCTGCTAGCTTAGAGCTTCAATCGAAATGAGAACAGAAACTAGACTTTATGTTTGCGGCATGCCTGGTGTTTACTGGAGGGTATGTCAGTGATTTAAAGTGTGACACACTGTGTATGTGGTGTAGGAGTGTTGTGATGTAGCAGCTAGTACAAAGACATTGCCTCCTGCAGGGTAGAGACAGCAGCCATGGCTATGGTTTCAATAGCAGACAGGATGACACACTGCTGTAATTCCCCAGCTTTTAAGTGACAATACACAGATTCCTGTAACCGCCATAACAAAGATACACTTTAAATGCAAAGCCATCAAGCCTCACGAAAGCCTTGTCAATTACCTCCATTGTGGTGTTTTGAATGTGGCAATCGTATTTGTGGAATATAGCTCACGACTCCAAACTGTATTGCTTTGATATTACCCAGCCTGTATACTTCATGTATAGCACTCATATTTATAGCATAACCTGTGCAATATGTATCTTAAATGAGCTAATTCAGCAGTTAAACCAGGTCCTCTTACACTTCAAATATATATTGTATTATAGAGACCTGTACGTAAGTTCAACTGCCCATTGTACAGGAATTTTAAAGTGCTGGGTAATTAAAACTGACACACTAGCCGAATTAGTCATGCGTGGGTGGGTGGATTAGACGTCCCATATTTCTGCACCCATTGAGCTAATTAGGACAGGCAGGGATTATGGCAATGAGATGAAGGATGAAACAGCCGTCCAACTTAGGCTCGACTGGGAATTGGACCCAGTGGTTGGAAGCCCAGCGCTACCACTGAGCTTAGCCCCACCCCCAGAATTTGTCATGACTGTATATCTTGTCATGCTTGAATTGGCTGCATTACTGCATAAAGTTCAGGGTCAATATTTAAGTATTGTTCCTAAAGTTTAATCAACCTTTTTACAGTACTGTGTTTTAATGTAGTACTCACAGCACCAAAGAGCACTGATTGCACACGGGCAACACTCAGTCCACAACAACATTTTCCTGAGATCCAAATCAAATGATTTCCTCATAATTTGTTGACAAAAGCATTGATTTCATCTGCAGCCATATTGGATATGAAGGCGCTGCTCTTGTGCAGTGAAGGTCGCGCATTGGCTTTCATCTTGCTCTGCTTGAAATGGAAACTTTCCAGGCTGTGGGTGGGACTAGCAAAGGTCGAAGGGATTGAATACCAAGCAGAGAGAAGCAGTGTTCCCCATCCCTCTGACTAGCTATGGCCAAACTGTTCAAATGGCTTGAGACGTCTCAAGTCTCCTCCGATCGCCATATTTCAATTTCTCTCACGATCTTTTCTAATGCAGTTTAATGACTCGCATTGGTGGCCTGCCAATCCCACGCTATTCTCAGATTTAAGGTAGTTGGAAACTGGCAAAGGTCAGGCACCTTTTCTCCTTGAAAAATGCTGCTATATGCTGCTGATTTTCATGCCTCCACTTCGGCTACTGCTTCAGAGTATATACAAAAGTTGATAAATGTATTGCATGTGAGAATGCAGCCATCCCTAATGTCAAGAGTAATAAGAGATATATCACAGAAAAGTTAAATGCTTAAGAGCATATAACAACTTAATAAATATATTGTATGTGAGGGCGTGGTCGTCCCTAATGTCAAGAGTTATAACAAATGTATCACAGCAAAATCAAATGCTTCAGAGTACATGACATGCTGTATGTGAGGATGCGGCCATGCCTAATGTCATCACCTGTCACATATTTGACCTCAGCTCGTATTAGAGTAGATCGATGAAGCAACAACTCGTGATGACTTTTTTGCACCAAATGCAAAAAGAGACTTCACATATTTGCTTAGCCACAGATGCAGGAGCATGTTCGCCGCTTTCCGTGTATCTTGTAGGAAGGGCATCGCATTCACTTTGATTGAGATGCTATGTAAGGGCTGGCAGGATTACGCAATGACGTGTCTGCGGACGTTGGGCTAGCACGCCTTGACGCAGAGTGAGGAGCCCTTCACTGCTGTGCCTCCTGCATCATCCTGGAATGCCATCAGTTCCACTGTGCCCTCACCGCTGTCTTTGGATTCCTTGTGTTATCATGGAAACGAGCATTTGCAACGTATGGCTTAGCACACAGATTGTCCCTTTCTGTGGCTGTCATTCACCAGGGCCATGGATGAGGAATGGTGTTTGGGTGAATCGGTGTGATGATTATTGCCTGCCAGATGCAGATTCAGATGCTGCTGCTGAAGAAGGATGGATGCATCATTGCTGGGACAGGAAGGACAAGATAGACATACCTAGACATGCTTCGATGTATGGTGCAGATTATAGTACTGGAAATGAAAACGGGAAGTGTGATACATAATATGTAAACGTAAAGGTCTCAATGCTACTGGTTCTGAAGCTAATAGTCAGCTTATATGACCGGCTGCCAGAAGCAGACGTAATGATGATGGGCTTGGAGACCACACCATGTTACAAATTTACCCTATGGGTGGTGTCTTTTATTTGCCTCAGCACAGACACTGAATACAAGGCACCTCCAATTTAACATCTTATGCGATCTAGCTGGGATGTAACTCACGAAGAGTGTACATGCTTGGGATCAAACCCGGGACCCCCAGCAGAGCTGTATATGCAAATACAGAAAGAGCAAACTTGTCATAGCAGTACAGTTATTAGGACCTATAGGCCAAGTAAAGTATGCTGTCGGCCATGGGTTTGATCAATACCATATGGTGAAAAAGCAATTGAGTAAACAAACAGCGATGTTCTTATCCGGTATATAATGGAAATTACTGTACCACGATAAGTGCATTGCAAATCACCACCAGACTTGAAAAATTACAAAATATCATGAGATGCTTGAGGACCAAAGCTGTAGACAAAGTTTACCGAATTGTAAAGCTATACAGATGACAATAAACTCCAATACATTTTGTACTTTTTCAAGTCTGGTGGTTGAATGTATTCCAGAATGCACTGGGGCAACCTAACAGTATTGTTTATGTACAAAGCATAGTGTGCAAGTTGGAAATAACAAGGCTACAGTTTTTTTAATTTAACTTGAGGCTGTCGACAGGATGATTGAACATAATGACACCCATCACTAAAATTGCATCAATTATTAAAAATCCTCCTGCCAGATAGATTTTTTGTTGGTATTTTGATGGATTTTTTTCCCCTGCAGATGTAGTTTTTTTACATCCAGATATGAGACGAGGCAGATAGCACTGCGTTACAATGTCTGATTTGAGACAACGCCATCAAAGTCTGTGACAGCCTCAAGGTAATGTTTTGTTTGACGACATGGTCCCTGGAAATCGCTCTCTGGAAGGACGGCTGTGGCAACTGATTGAGAGACGGGATCGGGGGGGGGGGGGGGGACCCAGGGAGACATTTTCAGCACAAGAAAGGTATCTACCATAAGACAATAAATATATATCACTAAAATTCCTCATTTAGGGGGTTCTCTTCTTCCAAACAGCATGACATGTGACAAAACACAATAGTGAGTGGATTAGGGCTTCACGTCCTATATTTCTGCACCTGAGGGGCTAATTAGGACAAATGAAACAGCCATCCAACTTAGGCTAGACCAGGAATTGAACCTGGGACCCAGTGTTGGAAGCCCAGCGCTACCACTGAGCTAGGCCCCCACCCTGAGAAAAAACACTTTATGTCTATCACAAGCCAAGAAAGAAACCTAAATTCTACCTGGCTTCATGTAAATATGTACGGCATAATTCCTCTTTTTTGGTGTTATTTTCTTTGACAGAGGATGGCATGACAAGTATCGACTACTATGGAATACGTCATCGCACCAAACAGAGAACGATCCATCTGTGACGTCACGACATCCCACTTTTTATGACTGATTGGACTCGGTGTTTAGCCAGGCAGATTGAAAATTTTGCGCCTTGTATGTTGCAACTTAATGGCATGGATTTCTTTGAGCAAAGTCATCCATATTGACCAAAATATGAGATTTAGTCTCAAGTCTGAATGGGTCTGGGGTGGTTTTATGCAAGTGCTGCTGGAGTCAGCTCTGTGCTGATTGCCTTCATGATGTGCTCTGTTCCAATGTACACCCAAGGCGGATACCAACGTCTAATAGACAAGGCCTTTGTGGATTGGTAGCAGCAGGCAGATGTGAACCATGATAGGCTAGGAGGAGAGTAGGAGTGGGAGGAGGAAGAGGAGGAAGAGGAGGAAGAGGAGGAAGAGGAGGAAGAGGAGGAAGAGGAGGAAGAGGAGGAAGAGGAGGAAGAGGAGGAAGAGGAGGAAGAGGAGGAAGAGGACAGCCCCAAGAGTTTATCTTGATCTTGCCCAACACATAGGCGGAGGCCAATGTCCACCCATCAGATCAATACGTCCCATATTGGTGTTATATTGACGACAAGACTAGTGGAATTGCACACTGATGCTGCGTCCAAACCCCTAATGCCATAGCATGACGCTGTTCTCAGATTAATACAATCACATCAATGGCTTTATTAAGCCTTCCGCCAGAGTGGCCAGAGTAACTGGGATAACCACAGGCCAACGACGGTCTCCTTGAATGACCCCCGAACACCTTTTACGCCATGTACGTGGCCATGTCGTGAAAGGCTGACCTCTGGCCTCAACCCCAGGGTGAATGTTGAATTGACATGGGATCCCAGCATTGATCCTGAGCCTCCGACCTTCACCTCTAGTGTCTTATGTTACATGCTATGACGTGCAGCACAAGTAATGTTTGGATCCTGTCGTGCCATGTGTAGTTGCAGTATAGGACCACGTTGTTGCTGTCAGAATGCTCTGTTGCCTAAGTTAGAGGTTGCCGTGCTACTTAGCATGCAAAGGCGTCTTTCAACTCATACATCAATTGCAAGGCCCTCCTGAAGTCACAATCACATGTCAGACGGCTTCATTATCCATTATGTTATGTATGGTGGTGCCTCACTCTTGATGAAAAATCACAAAACCAGGACTTACTCTATATTGAATGCAAGCCCAGTTCCTGAAAGTTCTATGTCAACAACAGTATGGAACAATTTAATTAATATTTAAATGGATGTTTAACCCAACCTTCTATTTCTCTCGTAATGAGTTTAGCAAAGTAGACTCAAAAAGAACTGACAGCATGATAAGGAGAGCTAGTGGTATCTAAATATGCATCATACGGCCCATGATAATTCTTTTTTATATTTGTTCATAATTGCGGTGTCCAGTTTCTTGTTTCCAGATGGCGTTACGAGGTTTCTTGTCAGCCGAAGGGCTCCTTGCTTTACCCCGTTGACATAATTCACTAAGCCCAAGTCGGGAACCACATCATCAGGAATACTTCTCCATCTTTTACCAGCGACTAATAAATTATGGAACACCTTCGACTTTGCGACATTTTACTAAACGGATTGTGTTGATGTGACAAATTCACATAACATGTTCATATCAATTTACTCCGTTGATATAACAACATTTGAAAGACCAGAAAGAGAGAGAGAGAGACGTTGGAAGCCTCTGCAATACCATGAAAAATAAAAAAGAAAGGCAGGCAGGAGTGTTCGTTGAGTCAGGTTACGTGCCTTATTTTATGATGAGGTTTCTCTCAATTATTTCAATTTTTCAATTTTGCCAATTGGTTGCCATGGTTACTTCCATTTCTTGTGATGCATAATGCGTCTGTTTACTTTGAGTGAAGCAAGTGTCACGAAAGATGAAAATATAGATCATTTATTCATCAGTTATGAAGTGTTGTTTCAAAGTGACGTTCGTATCAGTGAGAGTTCCCATGACGCAGGCAACAGCATGAAAGACACAGTGGTATTCTGTATTTTCTACATAACTACATTCACCGGTTAAGTAGAGTTTAAACTGACTTTTAACACACGTTATCATTCTATTTGTACGTGTGGAAAGCGATTAAAAAATCGACAACCCATGAAACACTCTAGTAAAAAGACAGGAACATAAAATGGGTTTAGGTTACTTTGGTAGAAGTGCACCAGTTCATGCACGGGGGATTAGAAACGGCTAGAAAACACTTGTGTTGGGAACAATACTATCCTGCAAACATGCAGTGGTTTTGTTTAGAGATAACACGCAAATTCAATGATCTGTAGTCCAGTTCACTTTGCAGGTGTGCTTGCAACATCACCATTGTTTTGAATACCTGGTCACCTATTTGTAGATTTAAGCATATCATAAGCGATACTTTGCCTGTTAGGACCTCTTGCCAACAATGTAATTAGCTTTTCGGTCCTTAAATTGACTTTAAATATCACTCATGCCAGGTAAACTGTGTTGTCAAACGACAATGTTTGAACTAGATTTGGTTTCATTTCATTGCATTTGACAGTAATATCATCAGGCCCTGGTGTGTTTGTGGTTGTAGTCTTAATTCAATCAAGCGATATTTCCGTAGGTTGCATGCCAAATTTGCTCTGTATTGGCCAAATGCAAACTTGTAAACATTGATGTATATATAAAACTATAACGGTGTCATGGTGAACAGTGAACAACAAATGTAAAGAGTGAACTGTGCCCCTAACATTCTTCTTACAGTAACAGACCCTTGGTCTCCCTCAGAAACCCTCTGGGACCCTCTGGAATCAGCAGTCTCCTTGAGCTTAATTAATCAGCGTCAATCAGACATCGTGGACTAGTCACCCTGTCAGATTCAAGGAAAAGCCAACTACGCAGCTTGTTGGCAAGCTGGAAGGTCACAGGATTTCTGCTTGTTGTGCAAGCACACCTTCATTTTCACAAATGTCTTCAGTTTACAGCACTTGTCTTGAGATCATCTTCTGTTCAGGTGTGTACACGTATTACTTATGTGAATTTAACATGGCCAAAAGCTTAGTCTAGCTAGTACACATAGTAGTAGTAAGACCCTATCTCATTACTTGAACTAGGCGACACCAGTAGATGTTACTGCCACAACAAGATATTTTCTTAAGATGCCATTATCAAGATACTTTAATGAAAAAAAAGAAATGTAAAAAGCTAAATTTAAAAAATGTGAGGTTCTCATCAATTGCCATGAAGCCTACAACACACATGTACACCCTAACGAATGCCTTTTACTACAGGCTGTCCCACATGTACTGCATCGGAGTGAACCTACTTTTATTATTATTAAAATGAGTGGCATCCTCAATTTCTATAATATTATACAGACTATCGAATATGATATATCAATTGTTGTTGGTTAGTGCTGAGTTACCATAAAATATATTTATGACATTTCATATTATGTTTGCTTGAACAAGACCTCAATGGATGTATCAGAATCTCTAAACCAAGTGTGGCACATAATAAGCTGTAATGGGCTAATTAGGACAGGCAGGGACCATGGCAATGAGATGAAGGATGAAACAGCCATCCAACTTAGGTTCGACCGGGAATTGAACCCGAGACCCAGTGGTAGGAAGCCTAGGAAATAAAACGAGTCTGAGTCTGAGTCTAGCGTGTTACCACTGAGCTATGCCCCCACCCCACTACAAAAATAATCACAGTAGTAATCATTACTTCAAAGAATATTAGTTTTGAAATGTGGGACGCCCCAGCATATTATGCAATATCACATTCTTGTGATACATTTCCGGTAATCAAACTGATCGTTCCTACTTCATTAACCAAATGGTGGTTTCAAATTAATTAATTTCACACAAATGAAAACACAACATGTTGAACTCGCGTTTTTAATAGGCAGGCGTGCGTAATGATTTGGACGGACGTGTGCATCCCCCCAATTCTCCAATTCCCTGACATCTATTCATGGGGGGTCTGGGGGCCATTGGATAATGTGTCGAATTCCCTTTGAACAATGTTTGCACATTTCTTCCGGTTGTGCATTTTGTTAACTCAGTGAACATCAGCAGCCTCATCTGGGCATGGCAAAATTTTGCAATCCAAATACACAATTCAATGTAAACATGCATTAGCAGTCAGAGAAAGGCTTGGGAAGCACGAAAGATCAGCATCACGGGGCCTAGGGTGACAGGGTAACATGTGACAGCATGGAATAATGCCCCATGTCAACGGGCACACACACGAGCTGCATACCGATGGGGGTGTCTGCCGGGACACAATTCTCCAATAAAGCCTTCAACAGCGGCATAAACATGATAAATGAGAGCAAGTGGACATATATGACACCACACACAGCCCCCTGATCAGTACACAGGCTGGCTTTGAAGCTCTTGCAGGCACCTGCTGAGCTGGGAGGTTTCTAAAGGGTCCCCTCTACAGGCTCCTCCAGCTGCTTGCCTTATGAAACATGGCAAGTAACGTTTATGAGTCTGGCAAAGGCTTCCTGGCGTAATTGCAACTGCTCGTTTCCTACATAAAACGTTTACAGGACTATGCACTGCACGTTATTGGCCATGCTAGCTCAATCCTAGTCAGGCTTTGTATGTATGCTCCTACGACCCACCAACCCTAGCATGCAGCCCTGTAGGAGACCTAGCAGCCTGGGAAGCCAAGTTTTTTCCCCACAGATTCTCGCTTGATTACCCTCTGTTATCTTTTTTGTACAATGATTGATTTTTTCCTTAGGCTTGTCCAGTTAACGTGTCTGTTTGGCACATCCAGGGAGCCGAGAGGGTCAACCATTCTGACCAGGCTCTTTGGCGAGCCAGCCGGCACCAGCAGGGTGTTATCCGAAGGTCGTGGGCAATCGATGTTGAACACAAGGCCAATGGGCAGTATGAACGCTGCCTCTACCATTGAACACTAGAGTTAAAGCTTCCTAAGCCACCAGCAACACTGCTTTGCAGCCTGCCTGATTGACAGGTGGTCTGTCAGCCAAATGGATTATGGCCGCCATTCCAAGCCTAACTAATACAGTTATGGGGATATCATGACCGCATTGAAGAAGTGTTTCTGTAAACACACCATATTGATTACATGGCGTCGTTTATTCCTGTGCTCAACACTAAGGTCCTCCTCGCCTGCCTCTCTCTGCTGTACGCTGTTGAAGGTCCGAGCCTGGTCAGCTGGCTGTGCCTTTCCCACACCGTGATGGCAGTAAATATGCATTAGCTCGCCCAGTTTAATGCCTTGCTTTTGCTTATGGTTAGGAGCAAACGCTTTCTACCAGAATGACAGTTGTAACAGGGTGACAGTGTGCTGTCTTGTAGGGTAACATTGTTACATATGAGCGCCTCTGCATTGCGTGTGCAATTTGGCTACTTGAGATGGGCTGGCGGTGATCCCCTGCCTGCCCCCCTTCCTTCTTGCCACATAATTCAATATGGCCCCTACATAGCCGTGCGAAATCGAGTTAGGCTTCTTGTGCTTGCTGGGGTTATGTATGGTCTGGGCCACAGCTGGCTTCAGTGTCTCCAGTGGTCACCATTGGCCGCAGAACGTCCCCTTGCCACACACCACCTTCTTCGTGGTCCTCTGCGCCTGCCTTTAATGCTTGCTCTCTTATGTTTACTTGTATCTCATGTCTGGCTGTCTCTATGTCGCAGTGCCCCTCTTTTCCTTTCTTTCTTGTTTTTCCTCTTCATTACTCTTCCCCATCCTTCCGCCATTTCCCCCTTTTAACAGTCTGCAAACCTGTAAGGGCGTTACTCTCTTTTCACACTACAATCAACCCGGTCGTCTGTTGTGTTGTAAGGTGTTTATCACTCCACTTGCAGAGCACCAGTCTGTTGTGATGCTGACAATTTAGGTGCTTTCTAGACGCCAAAGCACCGCAGTCAGGTGGGAAGTGGGACTTGCAACAGGCATATAACATGAACACGGTAAGCTGCCTGGGACTCTGCCTCCAAAAAGTCAGTTAATTCTTGGTGTTGACTGACACCTGTCATCTGCAAATGAATCGCCAGCAAGCCACAAATTGTCAAGGAAGTCGTAGCACTTACCATATTAACTTCAGATATACTGTCAAAGCTGGCCAGAGATAGCTCCATGTCAATAAATAAGGCATCACCTGCAACAGAGAAACACATGACATGTTTTAGTGATAAACCTCAAGTAACAGTTACCATAGTTACAGTTAAAGCACACGAAGCCAGAGTTGTCAGAATAGTTGTCAGATGATTTGGGAGGAGGGGTGGTGAGTGGGTGGGTTAGGGCTTTACGTCCTGCACCTGTTGGGTTAATTCGGACAGGCAGGGACCATGGAAATGAGATGAGGGATGAAACAGCCATCCAACTTAGGCTCCATTGGGAATTGAGCCCGGGCCCCAGTGGTTTGAAGCCCAGTGCACTACCACTGAGCTAGGGCCCAACTCTGGGGGTTGGGGGGGGGGGGACTCTCTGTGTTGTGTTTGTATTAAAGGCCACCCATCATGTTTTTGTTGCGTATGTTGATGTTGCTGACATGTTAACATTTCTGCAAACATCGTGTGTGTGATTGACAATTACCAACCACATCTGGTGGAAGTCTTTTTTCATCATGTTCTTGCAACTTGCAAGAAGACTATAATGTCGTGGTTTTTCAGAAAGGAAAAAATAGCTTATCGATATTAAGCTATTTTGAAAGACTATAAAGCCCCAGTGCTGTTACTGTTAAGGTGTGTAAACCCAGACATTAAACAAATGAAAAAAAAGTAACCATGCATTAGGCAAAGACTGAGTGCACTAAGGAGGTCTTGGCAAGACAGGATCTCCCTGGGTAAACCCATCAAAATATTGACTCAATTGAATTTTAGAAGCAATTGAGAACCTTAACAAGAGACAAGGACACTTTAAATCCGCCTACTTGGGATGATGATATTGTGTATTATTTGCCACAGAGGATGGTTTCACAAAAGGAAAATTTCGTGATGTATCAGCGAGAAATCGTGGCTCGAGTGAATGGCTTGTAATTTCCTTGTGGATGTGAGCTCTGCTCTTGGAGCGTGCGATTCTTCTCAGAAAACCACTCATTAGATGCATCAATACATTGCGCAGCGTATCAAGTGGAAATTGCCATGGATACCATATGTATTATATCCCAAATGGCAATGTGTCTTAAGACTCTTGGCTTATCTGCTGGCAGTTGCTGCGGCTGCAAATGTAGAGATGTCTGCATCTCTGAGGCACGGCAGTGAGACGTTTTCAAGAAGGATTGGAGGAGGACTAGTTGAGGCCTTTGGAGAGGCACTTTGTGGGGGCCACTCAGGGTTGATTGGGACTGTCATTCCACCAAAGCAGCCAGTATTAGAGGAGACCAACCTTTCTACTCCAACTGACTAACCATAGAATTTCTCATTGAAAATTAGTGTCCTTCTATGCTGGACACAATCGCACTGAATAGCAGGAGACTGAATGGCTAATTCCTTAAGGTAACAGGGGAGGACATTTCTCCCCTACACCGTCCCTTGGTCTGCCTCTTATCTGTGGGGTCAGGAGGGCGGTCAATATCTTCTGGACCACGTGTGCTCTATGGGCAATTGGCGTGCATGCTGAGGGTGCGGGATTAAAGGCTGTCGAAGAAAGGCTGTTGGATCAAGGGCCTCTTTTGTCAAGGGCAGGTGTTCAAAGGTCTTACAACTGCTCAAAGAACGTAATGCATGTTTCTAGTTCTGTTGCTTTCATTTTAAGTAATCAATCAAGGAGAGGCAAAGGGACAGGACGTCCCTCTCTGCTCTGATCATGGAGACAAGGCTTGATCCCCGGATGGACATTCAGGATCTCCAGGATCCTACCATGCTTTTCTCTCCAATCTTTTTCATCTCATTTCCTGTGAATTCATCTCAAACGCCCTTTGAATCACCAGATACCCACTGGGGTATTACCAAGCGTTCAGAACAAAATGTTTGATTCAGTATTCATTCGCGATTTCAGAACAACTCCATGTTATTTCCACGCCTCCAACTCCATGTTACTTCATGTAGCCTACAACTCCATGTTACTTCATGTGGTTTATCTCGACAAGCAGATGAACAATGGGATACATATCTACATAACAACATGAGCTTTCCATTATCTGGCTCCCAAATCAATGAATATCATCGTTGTTGGTTTTGTAGCAAACATGGATCTTAAGTTTCCTAATCCACTCTCTATATACATGAGTAATCACAGATGAGAGGAGCAGTCTGAATATAGTCCTTGAGCATTACAGAGGTCGTCATCTGTGGGCTTTAATTGAGATTTATGAAAGGGCCCACGCAGTGTTTCATTTCTGATCCCCTGGAAATCAATACTTCAGAGAGTGCCACTTCAGACTATCTCCACTGGGAAGCAATGAGTATATGACTATCTGCTGCTGGACCACTCTTGTCAGAATTTGTTTGCACAGATTTTGTTTGCTTTGAGTCTTAACATAATGCTCCAACAGTCGTGGGTAGTTTCAGAAGATATTGGTGCAGGTTAAGGTCTTGTGGCAAAGAAAGTGGCGTCCGTTTTGATCTCTCGTTTCTATTGATCGGTTTGTACGAAGCATCTAGTTACTTAAAGGAATTCTTGCCTGTTATAAGAATCTTTCTTATGATTGAGTACTCTGGTATCGAACGAGATGGTATATGTGCACCAATTCCTGACAATTTGAGAACACTTGAGAGGATAATACTTTAAAGGTACTAATCGCTTGGCACCAGATTGATTAATTGGTATCATCAGACAGTAGTTCTTTCCCAATAACATCAGATTGCACTTATCCAGTCAGTAACGTAATTGGAGATTTATACTTTGTCTCAGTCAACTTTGCAACCATTTGTTGTTTCGGGTGCTAAATACAATATATAAGCGTCTATAATTGTGTACAATCTGGTTAAAATGCTGCCTTAAGAGTCCTGGAAGATTAATCGAAAATACACACCATAGGAGCACTGGGTGTGAGCTAACAAATTAAGGGTGAACTAGCATGGGTTGTCTGTAGATTCAGATTTCATCTCAGTCAACTTAGCAACCATGTTTATTGGGGCCAAGTATAAGCTTCTTCAAATTTCTAAATTCTAACTTAAGTTCTCGTCTGAGATATCTCGATTTAATCTACCACCACCGTTCTGTGGATTGAATAGCATACACGCACTAAAGAAGCACTGGATGTTAGCTAACAAATTAATAAGGCAGCACTTTACACGAGCACGGGATGCCATATCTATTATAATTTAGTATATCCCAGCTTATGAAATCTACCCCACCGTCGATTGAATAGCATAAACACACTATAGAAGGACTAGACGTGAGCTGCTAACAAATTAAGGATGAACTAGCAGCACTTTGCACTAGCATGGGTTGTCTTATCTATGAGGTTCCATATGTCGAGCTATGTGAGCAGCTGTGGATTACATACTCAGATGAACCGCTGCAGAGGGGAAACCACTTAACCTTGCACCTCCCATGAAATCCTGGCAAGATCCTTGTAGAATCCCTCGTTGCTTTAGGTTACCCACCAAGATCCACTAAACCTACCCCTGTGGCCAGTTGCTTCAGCTGCCATTCCCTGTTAGCTCCAAATTCACCTCAGATTTTCATCTAAATGTCCAACTTTGTTAGCGATCTAGCATAGACTCTACCTATCACTTTTTAAAACCGAGAACAAATGCTATTTGCGAAATGTTGCTGGATTTACCAGTTTGTGTGCGTTCGCCTAGAAATGAATTTGTTTTTAAATGACGAAAGTTGATAGAGGATTGTATCTTACTAGAAGCTATCTTGGATATCTGTTACAAAGTTTTTTCTGGGCTCTATGTTGTAATCCTACCAAGCGAAATATACATCTCTTTGTATTTTTACTGTAATTTTACTTATTTTATAAGTGTATCAATATTTTTGTGCTTTATAATTTTCTTCCCAACAGGGCAACATTGTAAAACATTGTCTTTTATTTGTTTATGTCACCCAGAGTAAATATATTTTATATAGGTTGTGGACATGAACAATCTTACATCAGAATGACAGACACATGCTGGGCTGAGTTCACATTAATGAGACAACACATTTCGTCCTCTAGAATTGTGCTTTGCCGTGTTATTGGTGCTGAAGAGGAAAACGAACGTCATTAAAATAATTTCATTCAGTTCACAAGGTCAGCTCCATGGACTTGTGACAACGCGAGAAGGGCAATAATAAAAAAGCACACGCAACTATCCTCAACTTTTTTTTACTACTTAGTCCCTATAAGGTCAATTAGTGCACCCCATCCTAAAACACCAAGGCCAAGAATAGCCATATCTTTGGAATAATGGTTAATGCACAAAAGGAAAACTCTGCTAATGGGAATAACACCTGAACGTTTCATCCTTATACTGAATTATTCACCTCAGATTCAGCAATTGTCAATTGCTGACAAAAGGCTCAGCATTAAAAATGGAATTCCAGTTTTCCAGACAAATCTAGAGACGTCGAATAATTTGATTGGTACGAATTGAGATAAAGTAGCAGCAGCAGCAGCAGCAACAAAGGAGACCTTTCTAATTTTAATAAAATATTTTCATAAAAAGCTTTATGTCTAATGGAAACAAGCCAGCATTAATGAAACAACACATTTCGTCCTCTAGAATGTGCTTTGCCGTGTTATTGGTGCTGAAGAGGAAAACGAACGTCATTAAAATAATTTCATTCAGTTCACAAGGTCAGCTCCATGGACTTGTGACAACGCGAGAAGGGCAATAATAAAAAGCACACGCAACTATCCTCAACTCTTATTACTAATTAGTCCCTCTATTTCCACTACCAAGCATATTTTGTCCGTGCATAACAAAGAGTAATAATTCATTGTGTAGACTCGTGCAAATCTTGCCTCAAGGAAGTCTGAAAAGAACGCTATCCAATAAAGCAGCCTTATATGGCTAACATCCCATTTCTTGTGAGCCAGCTGAATTAGATTATCGTTGCCAGGTCCCGAAAAGAATTACCCAAGTGTCAATACTGCAAACTAATCAGGGGAGATTTAATCTCTGTCTCCATTATGAAGCCTTCACCTTCCAATGCATTACACAAGTTCACATTGTCGGCAATTACACAAGAATCCCATATTCTCATCTCGCGTTCTCTTTGTGGCTTGTCTTCTTGAAATCAAGATATGATTCTGCTGTGGTTTCCAGATGAAGCCTGTCAACACCCTTTCCCTGCTCAGCGAAAATGCACAAAGTAGCCCAAAGCGGATGTCGTCATGGCTATCATGACGTAACAGGTGGTCAGGTGACCAGGGCCAGCTCGAGATTTGCAGCCATAAAAGGCTGGTGGTCACAGAGACAGCCACTCGACCAGACCATCCATACATCTTTCCAGTGGCATATCCGCTAGGTGGCGTTAGTGCTGCTGGTCACGTGGCCAGCTCACGTGTGTCTCATGTTGATATTTGACCGGTAGCCATTTCCTGCTGGAACTAGCATGAAATATATGCAATGTATCTGTGAGACGTATCTTCCATTTTATCTCATACAAAATTAGTATATATATATATGTAGAACATGTATATGTATATGTAGTTATGTCAAAACCTAACTGCATGGAGCGTCCTTACAAATAAAGCTACCATTGGCCTAATATTTTGCGAAATAATAAACTGTAAGTTATAGTTAATCAATCGTGAAATTTGTGTCATAATAACCCTTGATTGCCTTATTATTTTCTTTAATAGTAAAGAGCTGGATGAAGTCGTATTCAATTTTGTACACAATCTAAACACATCCCTTCATAGCTCCACTTCGTAGTGCATTCTGTCTATCTCATTACGTCAGTCTGTCTGTCTCCTAAAAAATAGTGCCCATTCTTGCTTTGAACTTTCTAATAAGTTCGCAGGGTGCAAATTACGTCCTTGTTGGGAAAACAGACCACGTTTCAAAAATAGACTTTTTCACAGCACATGACGAAGAAGCCATCGACTGGCATTCCATTAATAGCAAAAGAAATAAACTGGCAAGAAGGCAACGCGTGCTACAATTTAAATTTAGTATGGTACATGGGGCCATGTGGGTGTATTGCGTCATTACCAATTTAAAAAAAATCTGTATGAGAGAGATAGTACACCTCTTTCAAAGGGTCTTACGATGTTGCAAATCTCTCTGTGAATTCCTAAACTGCCTTATATAGAATGACAAGAGACTGTTTCTAAACCCCCATTAATGCCTGGTTGACTGTCTCCTCCACAAATCATCAGAGAGGCTCGAGCCGAATTAATGTTGAATATATCTAGCCTGAGCAGTAATCGATAGAGACAGGGCTAAAGGAGACACACTCATGCCTGGCAAGTAATTAGAGAGCCACTTATTGGCAGAAAACAGCTTCTCCACACTTATCTCTGATTATATGTGCATGAGGTCCTACATATTTCCCAGGGCCCTTCATCAGATGAAAACACTTCTCTGTTGTTCACTAATAACTATGCTATTAACCAGCAGAGATGCTGGAAAGAGTGCTTGCAGTCTCTATATTGGTTAAAGATAAGAATTTAAGAATTACCGAGATAATGGTTAAACTACATGGACCTAAGAACTCAGTGCAGTATGGGGGTGATCAGTAATTTCCTTCGATTTTTACCAAACAATTTCCTAGCTGTATCTCAGATTTGGTATCTGTGCAAAATTAGACAGGTTGACAGGGTGCCAGTGTGTAGGACCCTGTGTAGATGCATATAATGTATAGCAGATAGCTTATCCTGTTGCTTTTTGAAAATATCGCAGTTTCCAACATTGTTTTGAATGTTTACTTAAAATGCCCAAGAAAATGAATAAATAAAGAGATTACGTGGGCGATAATTTATAAAATGCTGCAAGACTCTGAAAGCAGTAGACTCCGCAGTTGACATTAAACAATCAACCACAGGGTAATCTGCAGTGCCTTGAAATGACAGATAAATATATAAGTTGTTTACTGAACTTTCTGGTACCATTTAAAACTAGGCAGTGCGTAGCTGAAAGCATCTTGTAAAAAAATGACCCATGTGATAGTTTGTTCTTGGAAAAATGATGAATTATCAAATGGATACGCTAGCTGGAGACTAAAAAATGAAGTTTGCAAGTTATGAATGTACAAAATAACATTATTTTGATTTTTAATTTAAGAATGCCTGTTTACACTGTATAATTATCTTCCAGTATTGTCATCAACATTCATTTCATGATAGCAGTTATACTAAAGGAATTGCAGCAATAATGTTGATGAACATGGCCTCCGTCATTCTGCCATCATGTAGCCTTGTTGAAGTTCAGCTGAGGAAATTGCCTTTTTCATCATACAGTGGCACTAAGCACATTTTTAGGGAAGCAACCGACACATTTGATTAATCAAGTGCCCCCATTGGTCTATAGGGTTGCGGAGTGACATTCGAAGTAATTGTTGACCTACATAACATGCTCACATCTGGGAAGAAAGACGTTGCCCTTCCATCTTCTGGGAATCTACCCACTTCTGTGGAATGTTTAGTTGCAAATATTGATTCTTTCATTTCTGGTACACACGAAAGCCCCACAGTAGCATTGCAGTGCAAAGAACTGCTCCCAGGACGTAGTGAACAATGAAACGTATACAGCTGGGAATTGGAAAGAGGCAGTCGAAATGAAGGTTGAAATTGAAATGGATACTACTGGCATGGAGTGTGAAGACAGTTTGTTAAAGTAGATGCTATTCAATTCAATACAGATATTTCCATACCAGCCAGTCATTTCACTGGCATATCTTTGAACATGTATCAGAGTATTTCGTGTACAATAAAAGGTCTACAAGTACCTAACTTTTTCTACCATCACAAAGTAAATACTGCTAAATTCAATACAGATATTACTATATACCAACCAGTCATTGCACTAGCATTTATTTTAACTTTACACGTGTTAACTAGCTTATTCCCTATACAATAAAGGTGGAAAACAACCTAGGTTTTTCTGCCATCTCAAAGGAGGAAAACACTTGAAGCCATTGCCACAAAGAAGTGATTATGATAATGGAAGTCATTTGGGCTGTATCATATCAAAACTCTTCTCCATCCCCAAAGCAGCTTAAGTCTGTCAGAACTGTTAGATTCAAATGCCTGTGTAGTCTTTTTTGGGACGCAATCTTCCTAGGGCTGGAAGAGGACTGGTCTCCTGTCTGTATCTATTTAGGAAGCGCCATTAGGAAGAGGATGCAGCACTAGACTGAAGTGACTCACACTATCGCATCCATAATGCCTTCAGTTCCGGAAGAAGAAGTTTCCCACAGTGAATATCTGCTCCGGTACTTCCCCCCTCATTATATACAGAGTGACTTCAAACAGATCCGGTGCTTTCAAAGGCCAGGCTACTTATGTGTACAGGAATAGTGTACAGGCTGTGACATAAGATGACTCTCTGGTTAACAGCAGCAGTACCAACAAGAACTACAACAACAGCAGCAGCATCAGCTACAGCATCAGTAAACAGAGAAAGCTGGCATATGCCATTTAATATTGATGAACTTGATTTGTTACTACTTGCAAGTTAATTAAAACGCAATTTGTTCAACCTAATATTAATTAAAAGCAAAAATTATACCTGAAGGTTTTGAATATTTGATAGTCTATTGGTTTATCGATGTTGTGGAGTTGGTGGTATTCTCCAACCTCTGTAATCTTTCATAACAGCTCTATGTGAACATAGAAATACCACTCCACAGAACTGGCAATTTTTTAACCCTTAATAAGAAATGGCATCCGCGCCAGTCTGTTACTTGTAACGGTGTGCACTCTGCTATTGACACTTGGCTGGCAGACATTTAGCACCTCCAGCCCGAAGACCATGTGTATCCTATCTAAGGCAGAGAAATGGATCCCATCCCATGATCACCTGGGTGCACTCCTTAGGTGTGGGGGTTTTATGTGCCCAACGTAGTGTGCAATCAAGATGTATCAAGAAATCGTGTTACTGTTTACCCCCAGAAGTCCAATCTGCTGACGTGCCACTGTGGCAAATGAGCTAAATGCGTATCCCTGAAGTTAAATAAATATACAGCCACAAAGCAAGAAAAGATCTCAACCAACAGTCAGATGTGTCACATTTGTCATAACTTCAAGGACACAACAGAAATTGAAAAAACTGTCAAGGTAAATGACAGTTTTTAGTGTGTTCGGCTTAAAACAGCAATGAGGCATTTAGACCAGATTTGGTAAGCTGCATGAAGATAAGCATTCCTTGCAAGTCAGACTCATAATCTGCTGACAAATGTGGCGACCTTAGTTCTAGTCAAAAAGATTAAGTCGCTGGCAAGGCCTGTGGAACCATTTTGTAAAATAACTTAACAAGAAACCGACCTTGATTCTAAATGAAAGATTGCTTATAAAAATTGCCACCAGCAATAAAATCTACGCATTTTGTATCCATGGCAACCACCAGATCCATTAGTGACATCTCGCTGTATCCGGTGGGCCTTATTTAGTTAATAAATCTTGTAAAAATGGCAACAGCATCCTTCCTTGTACCAAAAATACAGCATAATGGAAGCATTGGGATTCCCATGCACTTTATGCCTCTGTCCGCTATTCCAAGATGATTACTTCTTGATCAGTGAAAAATCTTACATTACACCAACTCAGCTGCAACATGAAACGGCAATTATTTTGCCAATTCCGGGGGCTTTTTATGGCCAGAGTCCATGTCAACTGCACTCATGAAGCCTCGTTATGGTTGGTGGTCAATATAACTTCTTGTGGTCAACTTGATGTTGTTTGGCATCGTAGCTCTATTTGAATGATGCTGGATACTCCAGACTGTTCTTAGGCTACTTTTTTGGCTACTTTCTTTCCGATGGCAAAGAAGGGCTTGTTTACCCTAGCGATCTATAAGCGTGGCTACAAGGGCCTGTGAAGCCATGGCAAAGAACTGACAGAACTGCATGGACTAGCTGCTGGGGTCTTGCTGCCGCTGCCAGATTTCTTCTATTCGGTTGCACAGAGTTGGGAGCTATTCCAACTGTCCTTCTTTGAAGGAATCTCAAGCTGGATTGGAATGCTAAGTGACTTCAGTAGGAGATGAGTGCAAGGTGGGGGAAAGTCTCTGCGTCAAAATATTTGCCGATGACATTGAAAGAGAATTCCTATCTGTTTCTGAGGCTTCTGTAGAAATATTTAGATTAGCGGATGAACAGTTTCATTTGGTGGCTGAGCCCACCCTGCTGCTTGGGTCCCATTTGTGTGTCTCATGCAATAACCAGATCTGGCTGAGACAGGCTGACAATTGCACGGTCTCTCCTGGTTCCTGATCAATCACAAGTGTGAATACAGCCAGGTACTGCAGATAATCTCCTCATTAATCATAACCAGAAGTACAGAACAAAGAAGCAAACACTTCTGGGCCTTCCTAGGTGTCGATTTTCAGAAAATTATTAATAAAAATAAGATAAACCTTTCTCTAATCACCTTCTCCTACCAAATGCATGATTGATCGCACAAATTATGTCCCTTTTCAATTATTTCCAATGCCAGAAACTTAAACCAGATGAAATTACAGCTGTAAAACTAAGGTGTAATTTCTTTAATAAATGTGTTTGATAAAAATGAAAAGAGAATAAAGATGAGCTGTTGGCACTCATAATTTGTACAGGTTACGAGTAATAAGAATCTGAAGATCTGAATTGAAACATGAGATATATCCTTTCAAAACCCCAGTTTTCATTATAGTATGTTCTTTGGAACTGGTCCAACTAATATATAGGTTTTATGTCTTTAGAAATGAGCGGATTAAAATTAGGTTATCTCTCAAAGGTTTCCCGATTAAATTATCCTTTTCAGCGAGTAGAAGTTTGAGTGAAAGTAATCTACTTTTTTTTATAAACACACAAAGGATAAGCAGATATGTCCATGTCTGCCAGTTTACAGATATGAAGTTGGTCTAGGGTTTGATGCCTGAAGGGACATGTAAATATTGATTCTGATTATATGCTGTAGGTGCTAGTCCAACTCAGTGTGTTGATGTGCTGGTCCACATTCTCACTGGAAAGGTTTCTACCTGCGATTCCACAGAGGTTTCCTTTCGGTGTACCAGCCAGTGAATGCTAGTATGCTGCTGCTGCATTGCTGCGGTGTAACATCAACAACTTTTCTGTGCTACTGCAATCCACAGTGATTGCACAGGCCATGTGATGTTATACCTGGAGCATCATCAACAGCAGCAGCAGCAGCAACAGCAGCTTGGCCTGGTCAGCATACTGGACACTGCGATAGAGGGAAAGAACTCTGAATATGCTGACCACATCAATATTGCATTGACCTATAAAGCGCACATTGTCCACGTATTACTGATGGCCAGCCTGACCTCTATGGAGTAGACCAAGCCTTTGCTACAAACTTACTGATTTACCTGGGATTTGCATCAGACCTGACCCAAAGCTGCCAACGGTCCCTCTAAAGATCCAGCTCAAAGGAGGGCTAAGCTATAAAAAAATCTCAATACTCCCAAATCCTTATCCAAGTATGGTAAGTATGATACATTTCAATTTAAATCAAAGTATACAAATGATAGATTGATCAAGCTTTGTCTAGCTGTTTATCACACAGTCAGAATGCAATATCATCGTATCCTGGTGTATAAAGCCAGAAGTATGGGCAGTATGGATTTCCCATCATTTTAGTTACATATTTATTACATTATATCAGGCATGACTTAATACCTAAAGCAGTGATACATAAATCCACCAGACGTTATAGTAATATATTTTCGCCTCTAGGCAAATCAGTATTCATTGTAATAGACATTCTAATGTTGTTAGTTTTCTATATTTCTATTTAAAATTCAGCGGAATGTAATATAATTAAAACAAGACGCACAAAATCTGCTGGTTCGCTGTAGATTTTGTGGCTAGTTTTTTTGTGTTCATCCATGAGCTATAAGGAGCACCCTGTAATCTTGTAACAGACCTTCTTTCGAGCCTGACTTATATGCATGTATTGTTTGCAACAAAGCTAAAAAAAATCAATAGTGTCAGAAGGGCATGAAATACTCTCGCTCACAAAGAATTCCCCCATGAATATTTTGTGCTATAGGCTGGGAAGATAAGTAGGCGAAGAAGTTGACACCAGTAACTACTAACTACTCATTACGTAACTATATGTGGTCAAGAAGTCACACCTGACGTAGTCAGTGTGGTCAGTTTATGGATAAGGACCAACTGGACAAGCGCCCAGTGTTTATCTTGATACAGCAGCTGGAGAGATGATGATGGGGCGCCAGATTTGGGGCTATTCGATCGAAGATTCTGACTCAATATGTTTGTTGTGACGTAACTTTAAAAAAGGGGTAATGCAAGGAGGTGATATGGGGCCTGTGATTGTGTCAGGTTATGATGATGAAAAAGTGTGATACGTACACGTAGATCTGCTGTACACACAAGTTTGTCACACACACATGGGAGTGCCAAAAAGCATGGAACACAAAGAGCATCACAACACATTACAACACAATGTGGGAAACGCTGGTGTATATACTTGCCTCCGAACTGCGGCCGTAATCTAATGTCATAGCCATTGAGTAAATCGTCGATTGTTTTGGAGACGTTATGCAGGGCCATCATGTCCACGCTAGTATCCTGAAAATAGGCAGACGGAACCCAAGTCAAGAGAGAACAGAGAGTAAGCAAGGAGCTACCAGTCCACGTGAACCATGGACACATCCTTTGGTAGCCGCAACGTCTCTTCTTGTTCGCCATCCTCTTCACACTACATGCTAACTGACATGGGTCTAGCTTACATGAGTCTGGCAGCAGTCATGTCATGTGCGGCCTGCAACACTGAGCACACACAATCATGTGATGCGCGTGCTTCAGTCAAGAGAATATTAGCATTGAAGTGGTGGACAGAAGACTGTAAGCAGCAGTATAGGCACATAGCCTGGCCAGCATTCAGACAGCTGCAGCGGATCCCTCTCGCAGCCAACCCGCCAGCTTTGCTTGGCCAGCCCTCGCTCGTTGGCTGCAGCTGTTTAGCGTCCCAGCCTCCTGTTCCTGCAGCAGTTGCAGCCTTTTAGGGATGAGAAGCTCTTCTTTTAAACGACAAATCCAACCACCGCGGACTCAATTCCTATTAAACTGCCTCTGTGTACCAGAGCATAAGTTAGTAGCCATTGACAGTAAGATGACATTGTCCCCAGCAGGCAAATCTATGAATGGATCCTTGCTGACAGAATAACGCAAAAGCAGCATACATAGGCAAATGGCAGGCGCATGCGTACGCATCCTCTTTTCACGTCACCCATGGGCGGCGCTGCAGTCGGCCACCAGGCGGTGATTGCTTCCACCAACGGCGCACGCTGGCTGGCTGCTTGCTTCTGGGCCCGTCGTTTTCCGCACTTTAACATGCCTTTTGTTTGGGTCGAGCTTGGACATCGGTTAAGCCTAGCCTACAGATAAGGTAAAACCTCCTTCCATATTTCCTCACAAGCTGTCACTTACAAATGGCGCTCTTTACTCCCTGTGAAATTCGCGTTAAAACTTTGCCGCTCTTTCTCCCAGTTTTTTTTGGTCCGTCGGATGTTCTAAGCGCGCTCTTGGCTTCAACGACTTGGGCTTTGCACTTTGAATGGCTTTGGACGAGCAATTGATTGACTGCTAAGTCAGTTATGATCATTGCTGTTGGTTTTTAATAGTCATGATAGCTTTGCATATAAGAAGAACTAAAAGGCTTTGCAATTGGATGTAAATCAATGTTTCTCGGGTTCAAATGTGGAGTCAGCTTCCTAAAGTAAATGATACGATAGTATGATCCTACCCTGTAGAAAACGAAGCTAATAAGGCTGTGTGTGTTGCTTGAGATAATTGAGTTTATCAAGAAAAGGTGTGGACAAAGCCCCGGCTAAGACAAAAGAGCGTATGTAATATGTCAGCCGTTATTCCAGGGTGATGCTCCTCATTGATCCATGTTAATCTAGGCACACAGGCCTCGGCGGGTCAAAAAAGGTAATTAAGTGTCACTGCCTCATATGGATTCTGCCAATGTATGTTGATAATTACTTGCTAATGACTTCCTCTACTATGGCCTGATGAAATATGCATGCTCCTATTACTCTGAAGGTTACAGGAATTACAGAGAAAAATTCAACAGGCCTTCGACCCATTTACCACCTCCTTGAGATTCTTACAGGAGGTTTTGGCGCGCTCTGCATTTTCCAAACGCCGCAGTTTTGCCCACTCCAAAACTTGGCAAAAAATGGCGCCAATTCTTATGAACGTTCCTGGTTGCTCCTAATCAGTGCACTTCCGGACCTTTGCATTCGGGGCCGATAAAAACCGGAAGTGCTGACAGCCAATCAGAACGATTGTATTATCAGCCCGAGACCGAGCTGAGGAGCGCATGCCCCTTGTGATCACTTTAATTAAAATCAAAAGAAAAGCGGGGAATTGAACGAAAAATGAAGAATTAGTCGCTGTCATTTCAATCATGGACATACACAAAAAAGCTGCCATGAAATTTGCAATCAAACTTTTAACAGTGTCTGGGAAAATGACGCATTCGTTCAGGCAGAACTAGCTTGTCACCACAGACCATGCGTCCATTGTCATCCCAAATGAAATACTCGCAAGTCAGATTCTATAATCTTCAAAGAACTAATGAGAAGTCATGGGATGTAGCATTGGGCTCTGCAAAAAAGGGGGAAAAAATCATGACTAGGAATTCTTAGATAAGATATAGGCAGTCCCAAGCGGAATAGAATATGGTTTTAGTAATAACTAAATTTTGATGATGGGTTACTGATGTGAAGGCTTGGCTTATCGCAATGACTCTGCCAGTCATTTTTCTGACTTGCTTAATTGTGGCTTTGCTGTGTATGTAGCTCACTTAAATCCTGTCTGTCCGTCTGTCAACCTGCTATTCACTCCCTCAGCTTTATTAGTATGGAGTCAGTTCTCATGAAAACTTGCACAGCAGGTGACCAAGAGTTGTATATTCGCCCTCATTTGAGAGTGAGAGAGGGTGTGAATAATGAATGAATGGATGGAGCTGGGAGCTGACATATATGAGGCAGAATGCGCCATGTATCCAGGCGATGATGAAATGCCTCTTGTCACATCTGAAGTCCTCATCTACTGCATAATGAATGCGTGAGCCATGCATGTACCCCTCCAAAAGCTTTGTCGCTAGCAAATGAATCCTTGGCACTTGTGGATTGTTCTGCAGTGATTGACAGGTGACTGGGCTTAGACAGAGTTCATATCAAAAGTGAATTGTTACCATCAGTGCAGGGTGATTGATCGCATACTGTGGGGGACTAATATTGCATTTAGGTTTTCTTTTTCGCTCTTTTGATCACACACCTGTCCCAGCTTTGCCTGCCAGATCAGTTTGCACTTTGCAGTAGAAAGTCAACGCTGCCACAAATGGATTATCTCTTGCGAGTGCTTACTTGCTTACTTGCTTGCTTGCTTGCTAGCTATTGGGGTCCGTGTTGTTTAAAAGATTTAAAGAAAACAATGCATATGCAGATAAAAGGCGTGTTTGGCCATGTTTATACACAGCTCAGATTACCTTAAACGAAGGCAAACCTTTTACTTGCCCTGCACAATCTTACATGCGGCATGGGTTTCATGAAAAGGGAATGGCGGTGGGGGATGAGAGGCAGGCAAGAGGGTGCTGTATGCAACAGCACGGGTCTTTCTTGTATGACATGGTGCGTATTTGATTGCCTGCTGGGGGCTGGCTGGCTTGGCCTGGCCTGCTTCGGGCATTTCTCACCAGAGGGCGGCTGAGTGGCTGATCGATGATGGCGGTTGTAAAGCGCACAGCGTGGCCAACTGGAGAAAACGTCTTGAGGGAGAGAGAGGGTGCGATAAACAGTGAGAAGAAACCTATGGAGCATTTATCGCAGGGCGCATAAATGCCAAATTCTGCGGGACTATGTTTAAAACGGTTTGCATTTATCGTTGACAGAGGCTGACCAGAGATCGCCCCGTGGCTGTCATCTTCTCTGAAGACGCACCCCGCAACGTGCGTCATGGATTCCGCGCTTAAGCCACTCTGCTCTGTCAAGATCCAGCATCTCCTCATTAGTGTCATCCTCCTCATCAATTGCAACAAGTAAGTACATTTTTCTTTTTCCGTGGAGGACTTCCTCTTCCCTAACCATCCGTTTTTTTGCCGCGTTGCATAACTTAATTTGTTGCTGCAATGAAGTTTTGATAACTGCCTCGCTTGGGGGTCGCATTCTGGCCCCTTGCTGCACTCCCCAGGCTTGTTTCTTGCGTAATTACTCAAGAATTGATGTCTCGCCACAAAACGTTCGTTTCCATGGCAATCAATGAGTGTACACCTACTTCAGATGCCATAAAAAGGGATAGTCTTAACCAGAACAAGGGCGCGAGAAAGAAACGTGAAACTTTAGCATTCCCTCGGGCATAGAGTTATTGCAAAATAAGAAGAGCACAGCAATAAAGTAAGTGTAAAGCAGCTTGGTTGGTCAGTGGACGTGAGGTGTGGTCATAGCAGAAGCACCGAGGGCGTTTTACTGCGAATCCTCTCTTGCAGCTTTGTTGGGGGAGGGGGAGGCTTTTGGGGGTTGACCCAGGGGAGACCAGTTTATATTTCAGTCTGGGAGCCATAGCTCATGCGGCGTCTTGAGGGCACCGTGATTTCACAAAATGAATGCTACTTTGCCTCCTAACATATGGAGATAGCAGCAGATCTCTCGTCTAGATGTGGTCAGAGCTGCTGCAGAACAAAGGCAGGAGAGACAGGGTCCCCTTGTTGCAGGCCTTCCCCTGCAGCACCAAACCTGCCTAATGTCAGCATGGCCCTCTGTTATTACGCCTTATTATGCTAAAAGGAGGAGCAGCCAGTAGTAATGGAAAGTGACAGAATGTATGGGAACCCATCATTTTGATGCACCCACCGTCCTTCCTGGAACAGTCCATCTGGCACATCTCTGAGCAACACGAGGACAATACACCACACAAAGAGACTTTCAAGGAAGTGCTATTTTGCAGAAGTTTTAAAAATGAAAGTACTGGTCTCCATATATCACCAAAAGACAAGGACATATGCCCATATGCAAAGTGTAATACTGTCCATACTACTGCACCTGCTCACCCTGCCTGCATTACCATTAGACCTTACCTTCTAACATAAACAGTCAAACCTGGATAAAACGGCCACCTGTCTTAAACGACCACATATATCATGTTCCTTACTGACCGCTAACACAGATTTGACTGTACATACACAAACGTTATTCAATATTTTCGAGGTCATTTCAATATTATGACTGCAAACTGTTGCTCTTCACCTTGCTGTTAATGTTGTTGTTGGAGCCCCCCAGATTGCTTGCTTAGGTCATACGAAGTGCCAACATGGTCTGGGCCACAAGGCAAAATTCCACTCTACTGAATATGTCTTTTCTGTATGCTGATGGAGCCACCAGCATCACAAGAGATGACAGGCTGCCACAATGCAAGAGTCTGGCGAATTGTATGAACCAGGCATCTCTACTGATGTGACCAGCGGTCAAAGACTTAGAAATCGGCCCCGTCAGAAAGCAGCTCATGAGATCAGTTTAGATAGTGCAGAAAAAAAGGACAAGGAAGAGAAAGATAAAACCTTGCAAGAAATCACAGGGTTTAATAGAAAGGATAAGGAATCCAGGTTAAATTATGATTAATAGAATAGAGTGATATGGCTCACTAATATTATGTACATCTGACATATTTTTCACAAAATAATCAGTTACCGTAAAAATTTAGACAGGGCAAGAGAGAGTGGGAAAGGTACACACTGACATAGACCGGAAGTCAAGCTGACATAGACCGGAAGTCAAACTGACATAGACCGGAAGTCAAGGATAGATAGATAGATGAACATTGACATAGCCAGTTCAAGGAGACATGCAATATGTATTTACCACTGTGCTGATGAAGTGATTGAACGATTTGAAAATCATGTTTACATTTATTGGATGCTGCAGTCTATTGGTTAAGGTGTTGGCAAGGTGGTGGGTTTGAACAACAACAACCATGGCATCGAAGAGTTGAGCAGATCCTCTTCAACTATTGCGTCAACCCAACCAGATGCAATGGGATGACACAAGCCATCCCCTGAAGGTAATTACCCCTCCCCTCCCTCGGGAATTGATAATGTCTCGAGATTAGCCTGCAAAGGATGTACAGTGTACTTTTAAGGTCGGTTGAGCCTCTGTTGTGGAATAATAAGAGGTGTTAACCCTGATTCACATTTTTTTAAATTTACATTACATGTGACAATATAGCCCATACTACACCAGCAGAAGTAGTCATTACTCTGCGGTAGGGCTATCAGATATGATCGGAGGGTCAAGTGGCCATATGGTCAGTCCTGATATGTGAGAAGGGCACCATGTATTGCCACTAGAAGTGATTGGTATCATACTTGGCCTCAAGTACCAGCCAGGCTTTCAGCAGTTCATATGCTAGGCTGGTTCACGAAATTAGCTCATAAACGGCCATTGAAGGTTCGAGGGGGCAGAATCCTTTGGTTCTGCTTTTTAGCCTGTGTGCGTGTAACTGCATTGCCCTAACAAGCCTGCTGATTGTGCAGGATACACAGAGAGGATAGTCAGCTGGAAGCGGCACACACTGTTTGAATAGGTCACCTGATACGCTGAATTTACCTCAACTTCTGCTTATTTAAGATAGACCAGTCTCGCCAAGCGTGTGTGCTGTGAATCAATGACCTTCCAGGCCCTTCACAGAGCTCTCTTTATCTATTTCCTAAATGCCGTGCAAAACACCGAACTGCAGTGCGCTGACATTTGTACTGCATGACGTATACACTGCTGCTGTGCAACTTTCAGAGGCAACACCACCGCTGGTGGAAAGCAACTGTTGGATGTCGTCAGTGCAATGGATCTGTCAGGAACACATTCCTGTGCCACACAAGCGAGTCAGATTGTGCTTGAGCAAAACAAGAGAAACAGGTGGTCCGCTAATAGCTGCCTTTTTCTTGCTGGATGTAAAAACAACACACAGTGCACTTTGAAATAATGAGGTCTTCTACATGCTGTTCTTAGAAACTTGCTTCCTCAGCTGCTGCTTTCTGCCAGCACACTGCAAAGAATTGCTTTAGTTTACGGTATAATTCCGTGAATCTGACATACAACATATACATATACTGTGTATGTAATCTACAGCATGATACTGTAAAACCTTGATTTTATATGGTAAAAGTGTTGTACTACTTTGTTAAAGGCGAATTACCATAAAATCTTCAGGAATTTTTTTACAGTGTAAAACACTACGAATCTGACAAACAGCTTACTTGGAATGTGGTCTACAACATGGTACTGTAAAACCTTGATTTTATGGTAAAGTGCCGTGCAAATTCGTTGAAAGTAAATGACCGTAAAATCTACAGGGATTTCTTTTACAGTGAACAGTGTAGTATACAGCATAATACCTTGATGTTATAGTAAAGTGCTGCCCAAAGTGTTGCCAGTACATTTCCGTAACATCTACAGGAATTTACTGTGCAGACTGCAGAACACTTGTTTCTAACATACCAAGCCTTTCTCATAAGCATATGGGAAAACATACACGATTTTGTCCTGTATAAGGATGAAAGATTAGGAGGCAAACAACTGAAGCTTATATTGTCGGCTCAAACAGGAACCTGGCCAGCCCTGAAGGTTTCGGCCTTCGCATAAGAACATCCAATATTCTGCTATGCCAGTCTTTGCTTTTTTGCCTGGTTGTTTAGTTATACAGTATTTATTTTAGCAGTGCATTAGAGATTACACCTTATGGCTGGTGCACTCTATATTGATCAATTTAGGCACAGGTTGATCTATGAAACTGACGAACTCAATATCAGTTATCAAATACTAAATAAGATGTTTTCACAGGTTATATTGTCATCAGCCTATTCAAACATGAATGTGTATCATTTATTTCTGTCTAATTTGGACACGATTCATATTATTTCCACGATTCCATCCTTTGCTTGTTTCAACCACACCCAGCTACACGTGTCTTCTATTCAGTGGCACTCCCTGAATGTAATACATCTTCATAAGGATAAAATATACCATTTTTTTACTTAAGTGTTGTGTAAGCTAACAGGTAAAGCCAGCCATTTTTTAAAACAAATTGTCAAGCTCATTATTAGCAGGCTTGTATTAAATATCAACAAAGGAATACCTAATCCATAGACAGAAAGAAATTTATTTAAAAAAAGCTTATGGACCTGATAAATATGTTCTTCTCTTTTCGTTTTTTATTTTTATTTTTAGTAACAGTATTGACATATAGAATTCGTTGTAAGACAAACAAAAAGCCTACATCGCATGTATTATAAACTTTGATGTCTTTTGCAATTATGGACAAATACATATGTATGTAATACTATGTATATGCTCCAGCATCAGGTCTTTCAAAACAAGTGATCTAAAAGACTGGACGACTTTGATGGATGAAAAAGACTACGATAGTTCTAAAGATACTTAACTGCTTTCAACTAGGATGGAAAATTTCTAAGCATGGCCTTAAAGAACAAAGAGATGGCTGCCATGGTTGCTAATGGATCTTTAAGGCAAACAAAATGAAACAATACAAAGAAAAAGATTCTGGTTGTGAACAGCTCACTTAATCCAGATAAATTACATTTGACTAATGTTTTCTAGATAGCACCTTCCTAGTAGTTCTTACGGCTAATGGGATGTCGGCCACCTTATTTAATAAAGGAACTACATTGTAAGTCTGCAGATGAGATCAACATAGGTTGCCTGAAGATGTGAATTGCAACCAAGAATCAGGAGGCAGATGCTGCTAAGTAGATATATCTCACTCATGGAGGATTTGTTCCGTGTTAATTGGGAATAATTACAGCAGACCGCGAGCTCACGATATCAAGTCAGCACTTCGTGATATATTGTAAAAATATGGCAGCCAAGTGTTTATGCAAAGAGGGAGGGAGAGATATAAACTACGGGACTGGTGCCATGGAGACCATTTTAGCTCATTGTCTTAATTTGTAAAGATTGAGGGGATGCTCCGGATGTGTGTGCCACAAACAATGGACAGACACCTGGCAGCTATTGATTGGGGGCATTGGTGGAGAACAAGGCATGAGGTGAATGGTATTATGGTCCCAGTAAGAGAAGAGGGCACCACAAATGAAGAGTGGGGCCAGTAAAAGAAACACTTTGTGGCAACCAAGCTGGTAATTACCAGATAATCAATTTGCAGTCACGGAGCAGCAGCAATGAATGCCTTCAGAGGCTCAGGGGTGAATTTGATGAAAACAGCAAGTCAGTCAGAGTGCTGAGAGTACTCAAAAATAGCAGGCCATGGTTTCAGTCTCCCTTCCCACTCTCTGCCACTCTCTGCCACTCTCCCCTACACTCTCCCAGACTCTCTCCCACTCTCTTCCACATTCTCTTCCACTTTCACCACTCTCAAATGGCCTTGCAGCAGGTAATATGAAGCGAAATATTCCCTCTGTTTACTTATAATCACATTAACATTGATCGCCTTCAACGTGGTGTCAAGTGTTTCCGTTTCGCCAGTCAAGGTTTCTTCAGGGACATCATCATCTGAATTGCTAATTAAAAACACATGCGGCAAATATTGAAGGCAGGGTGTTGTTGCTGCACTGCTGGCCATAATGCATTCGTCATGCTGGGCCACGAATAATGTGTCAGATGGTATTATTTCAAATGAAGCAAGGTGCAATGGTTCTGTCTGCCAATTCTCGAGGTGTCAAAATATGGGGCTGCTGAGCCCATTCAGGGTATTCCCATGTACCAGTCTTGTGTATATATAGAGGGCATTGTGGACATAAAGGAATTAGGCAGTTGATGCAGCAGCTGATGAAGTTATGCACCCAAATATTGAAGGGTGTTGGGGCATAGGCCTGGACATCTGTGGGGTCAATGCGTTTTCAGGCCCTTTTTAGGGGTTTTATGGGGCAACTGGCTGCGGCTTATTTGTGTGCTTCATGTCTGGCATACTCAATGCTTCAGACAGTGCCGTTGATTGAACACTGATGGAGCGGCGACTGGCTTGTATTGAGGGAAATAATACAACCTCAGCCGCTTGGCATGATACAATGGCGCTTGCCTCAGCTTCCACAATGTATAGCGTGATATCCTGAGGAGAAATGAGATGAGAATAAAGTTGCCATGTTGCCTTGTGAATTCCCATAAGGAGCATTGTGTGACGTTAAAGGCAATGTCAATAACGATGTCTTCCTGTGACTATATCAAGCTGATTCCATAGTTTGGACATGAAACGAGCAGGCATGCTTTTAGTCATTCCTATTGTTACTATTGTTTCTTACTACACTGTATATTCAAAACAATAATGTAGTAAAATGCTGAACTTATGGTAAGGTATCAAACATACACAATCCTGGTGCTATGAGGTCTTGATTTGCACCTTTGCTGAAATCTATAATGGTCGATGTAGACAAACTTGCTACAACCAAGTCGTTCGTGACAGTTAGAAATGTCTAAGGATTATGTGTCGGTGGGATCCCAACTCAAACCGTTTTGATTGGCAGAACCGTTAGAACAAGGTTAAACAGTTATCTGATCGGGTGGTGTTTGACGAAGCCTTGTTAAAAGAAAAAAAAATCCTATCCCCGAACTGATTATAGCTGCTTTGGCAGTGGCACTATCTCAAGAACATCTATCCAAATCGTTTGGTGATCCTTTAAGCAAGCTGTAAACTGCCGTGGAAAAATGTAACATATATACAATCAAACCTATATTAAGCGGTCACTCTGGGAATTGATAAATATGACCGTTTAATAAGACAGTCAGTCGCTTTATTGTGGGATAAAACAATAGAAACTCAGTCTGGGCAAGTGAAAGATCCCACCCATCGGGTAAATGTGTGACATGGGTGGACTCCTCCTATCTCTCACCTCATCAATCAACCCTCAAAAGCGGCAACGAATTGCCTTATAGGGGTACACTTTCTATATCTATCTATCTATCTATCTATCTATCTATCTATCTATCTATCTATCTAACTATCCATCTTGAACATAATGGCTGTTTACTGCAGGTAACCACTCTATAAAGGTGGCCGTTAAGGCAGGGTTGACTGTACATCTAAGTTGGTCTGAGTTGCTAAGTAGATGTGTAATACTGTATAAATACCTAAATATGTATTGATTGTTCGGAGTTGGATACACAAAACTCTGGAGTTACTCCACCATCACAATGGTGGTGTAATCTGGGACTAGACAAGAAGGGACCACTGGCTTAGACAACCTTCTTCCTCATTTCCAAGCGCACACTCGTAGCTTCTTAAATACATTTCGCGTTCTTCCTCCCGACTGTGGTGGATTTTTCGGTCTGGATTCCCTGGTGCTAGGGGGCCCGGTGAACTCAGCATACTCTCTTGGGGGCGAGGAACTGGATTAGAACTTCTCTCAGAGAAGACCAGGAATGTCGATTAGCTAAAACCACCTCCTAGCGAGTACACTGTAGTCTCAGTCTATCTGAGTCTCTTCTTGCTCTTCTTTTCTGGTGTCTCTCAGTCTCCGAGTCTCCAGCAGCAGCAGCAGCAGCAGTAGCCCCATCTCATTCAGTCTCTTTCACACCAACAGAGATGGCAAAGGAACGCAATTAGCTCATATTTTACAACTGGCAACTGCCGAATGTCATTAAACACCACTGACATATCATTCCGCGTGTAATATCAGCCGACAAGACAGTCTGCTGCTTCCCGCAATCCGCAATGTTATGATGTAATCAGGACGGCAAGATGACAGACAGAAAGCAGAGATGACACCCTGGCATGCAGCTGATGTACTCTTGGCGAGGTCAGGGAGACTGCCACGGCCTGCCTTCTCTCGTTTATATTGCTAATGTACTGGCTTTTGCTTTTGTGTCCATGGCGAAGACAAACAAACTCCTTAAGTTGAGACAAGAGGTATACTTGTGAGCATGGGGCTGTCATAATTCACATGATGTATGAAGGGCACCGATGCCAACGAGTAGTCTGTCACATACACCAAGTGGTGTCCTGAAGTTGAGGAGACAGATTGGCTCTGGATAATCAAGTCTGTGTACAAACTTGCCAATGTAAGCCTACAATAACTGGATACACTCTGTTTTTGCCAATGTACATACTAAGTCCACCATAGTTTTGCATCAACGTAGATCACTGATCGTCTAAAAGGCTAATATATTTTTTTGCTAGCCAGCCAACTCGCAATTGGAAACTTCATTGAAGGTTCACATTTAAATATCATGGAATCACTGACCTATCCTATGTGTCCTTGTGGAAAATACAGGTATGTCTGTAACAGAGCTGACACACCAATGAATTCAAAAAGTGCAGTAAACCTCAAACCAACTGACCTTAATATATCAGCCACAAACTCTTGATTCGCCATGATTCCACAATCCATAACCAGTCCCAAGCTAACGGTCTCGTCAACTAAATTACCATTAGAATCAGTCACTTATAGTATTAGAAACTCATTTTGGGAAAATCAAATTTCCCACAGAAAGGTGGTGTTGTCCATCTGTACAACTGACTGGATTATGGATTTCAACCACAATAACTAGTTGCTTGCGCCCCAACTGTAATGTTATATCAGCAAGCTTAATTTGAACGTTTATGTCTTTACGTTGGTCAGTAGAAGGTGGTAGGTGGAGATGGGTTTTATGTCTTGTATACCTGCACCTGATGGGCTAATTAGGACAGGCAGGGACCATGGCAATGAGATGAAGAATGAAACAGCCATCCAGGTTAGGCTCGACTGGGAATTGAACCCAGGACCCAGTGGTTGGAAGCCCAGTGCAATACCACTGAGCTAGGCCCCCACCCTTGGTCAGCAGAAGGAGTCGAACCAGAGATTAACAACTTGATGTATAAAAAATTAAAACACTGATGTTCATAGATTCCTTGCTGGAACACAATGTACTGAATGCAGTGCCTGTAAGCCATCAACAGCCACATCAGCATTACGTGAGCTCTGAATCTATGCATTATTTATCTTTATTCTGAGTAGGTTGCATCACAATCCAGCTCCGAAGAAGCCATCTCCAAATCCCTGCTCTTGTTAATTTTTCATAACAAAGAGCTGTCGGGCGGATAAGATTGCATACGAACGAGTTTTTGTCACTTTGTGGTCTGGAGAGACCAGGTATCTTCTGCTATTGGTCTTTCTCTGGTCTTCATTGGTCTTCGTTGGTCTTCCTTTCCAAGGACAAGAAATAACTAAGAAACCCATTGGTTTGTCTTTATATGGGTTGTCGTGGTGTAATTGTTATAGTGTTCGCCTGCTACCTGTGCTATCCGCTTGCAAGGTTGTGGGTTCGAACCCCCACTGAAGGGTCATCGAAGAGTAGGCAGATCCTCTTCAACTATTGCCTCACCCCACCTAAGTGCAGTGGGTAGTCGGTAATAGGTACCCATAGTGATGGCATTGTGTTGGTGATAGTTATCATTCCCCTGTGGTTAACCCCGTGTTCAAGACAGAATACTCCCCAGGGAGTTGAGAAAGACTCTGGAATGGCCTGCCAAGGGTTTAATTGTGAAGTCTGTTGAGACGGTTGAGTGATATATAATCTATATACCCAGATGCATTACATTTATGATCTGACAGGTCTTAAGAAAAAGCAACTAATATCACCATTTCATTTTACAATATCAAATATCACTTTAACAAATATCACGGTCAGTTTTATATTGCCTGGCAAATACTACCAAACACGAAAACGAGGCACAGACGAACGTCATGAATGTTCCCTGTCTGGTGAGCTAATTTGGCCGTAAGTGCTATTGGTTGTAACAGCAGGTGACCTTTTTCTGTGCATTAATAACCCCAAATGATAGAGAAAATGAGGGCTTTTTTTTACAGCTTGGCTCAAGGCCACTGCCTGCTTGTAAAATTTTAATACAATGCTTCATATTTCACAAGCAATATCTTTTTATGAAATGATAAAATTGGTGGTTTATCTTTTTTCTTTTTACATAAAAAGATGTTATTGCTGTCGTGAAAAAATAGTCTAGACATATTCATTTTTTGACAACAGTTATGAACCATTTCGGTTGTAATTTTAATATCAAAACGCATCATAGGAATTCTAAAACAAGCCTTATATTTATTATTACACAATGAGTTCAAAACTCACCCGCAGCCCATCTATGTCAAATATGTGTTTTTGCTGCTCAAATAAACTCATCATTGTCAAACCCAATGTGTTGCGTTGCCAAAATCTACAATAAAAAATGAAATTTTACAAGAATAAATCATTTTGAATAATTGGCATATAGTAGCTGGTAACAACAAAATCTGTGACAATAAATCTAAATTTATTACCTATAAATCCTCTACATAATGATTATTACACTATTTTTGCATTGAAAAATTATGTTACACAAGTTTAATAGTAAATCTCACAGGACTGTTAATGACCTTTATGCCATAAAATGGAATTTTAAAACATGAAGAAATGTACTCACAAAAGATCTTTGGCATCTTGGATTTCATCAAATGTGACGATGTCGTGTGTAACAGTGTGTATTCGAACTCCAGTCAAAACTTCCTATAATTGACCTAGTTTACCATGGTCAGTTAGGCGTACTCCACTGTGTTGGTCAGTCTGGCTACGCATGAATGAACATTGCTATTAATATTACACGGATTGTATATGTTTTATATTGTGAAGAAAATACATTATAGCTTATTACAAATAATTTTATATATTTACATATTTTACCTGACACAAAAACTAACACTATGTAATCCATACACTGAAAATTGATTGAATCATAAAATATAATCACCAAGAACAAAAGTTTGTCAATGTAGCTAATCAACTGGAATCAGGTGACATCGAAGACCGTAACTTTTTGTTATAAGTTGAGCCAATGCCAAAAGCAACCCTTTCTCAAGGAAACCTGGTTTGAGAGATTCTTTAGTGTCAGCTTTTTTCTCATTCTTTTTGCACTTCAGTTTGATATGTAGGGTCATAACCCAATGATGACCATACAGTAAATTAACAAAAGCGTAATTAATAACCCTTAATAAGGTGTGAATTAAGACAGCAATGTAGCAAAAGCCCAGCTTTTTTTTAGGGGGGGGGGGGGTGAACATTTTGTAGGGAATAAATCTGCTTCACTTGATTTGGTGCTTCATGTTGCATTTTTTTTTTTTTTTTGTCTCAATGCTACTGCTCAGTCAGCTCATACGACCAGCTGTGCTGACATAATGATAAGATCAAAAGGACGGTGTCTCTAACTTGCCCCGACATAGACACAGAGTACAATGCACCATCACGTTAACTTGCGACTCGGCCAATGATCAAACATAGGACCTTCAGGGGAGTCGTGGCTAGCGTAGTACAACTGTTGCTAAGTGTCCGGCCATTTTTGCATGTAGTATGTCTATCTTTCGTAGAAATTACAAATTCCCCCGTGCATATTTTCTGGACAACTGTGCATAAAAACAAATAAATGAAATCATCCCTCAAAAATATAGACATTCTGAACCTTTTATGACCGATTTATGTCGATTTATGTGTTGTGTTGCCCTATAGACATTGGTGCTGTGGCTGCAATCAGAAGTTCAGAACTTTCCATTATGCTTCAAACGCAGTGATGAATACAGATTTATAAGCTATTTTATGACCCATTATTTCGCTCCTGATTTAACCATCATAATAAACCGAGACACCAGATGTTTTTATGGTAGGTAATCCCAACCTGGGAAAATTATGTGATATCCACATTAGTTATGGCCTTGTTATGTTATTGGTGGTAAAATCATTGGATTGCAATTATGCAATTCTTTTCCCTTGACTTCTAGAAGTATAGCCTAATTCAAGGACCTAGAATGTAAATTGTAATTGTTTTTCTGACGATGTTGATGAAATAACGTTTTTGATTGTGACAAACAAGTCGGAGACATCAGCATAGCCAGTCTCATCACTCCCTCAACGAATGATAACTCTAAGTGATGGAGAAATGACAATTAGCACAGCCTGCAAAATAATACCTGTTTTTCATCTTCTGGTGCTAAACTATGACAAATTATTCAAGTCGCGTTCCTAGGTGGGGTGGGAAGGAGCTAAATTGGAAGCATTTTCTATAATTGTAAAGGATATGCATGTGAGGGCTTAAAAATCACTCCATCATCCTTGGCATTGTTTCTCACACGAGATTTCATTTCCTTGATGTATTGTTCAGTAAACGAATGGTGCGCTTTTTCTCACTAATGACCTTCGAATTGCACTATTGTATGCCAGCCCATTTGTGATGTTTAACGTACATGTTGTTTCTCAGTGTGTTTAGCACAAGATGTATTGACATACTGCCTTAAGTCAAATAGGACTGGCTTTTTCGGGGCTTTTAAGTGCTTTTAATGACAGTTATTAGGTTTGTGAAACTGTCGTGCGAGCTGCCTGACAAAGCTTGGCATAGCTTGGCAAATTGTCTCTATGCACCATAATGCAAAGAAGGGAAGCTTTCAGCGACATTATTTCGTAATTAGGATGAAAGAAGAGAGGGCGTTTGTGTTTGACAGCATCTTCCATGGGGTCAGCCTCCGAGGTAAACAGTATACGATGCTAGACGGAATTAGGAGGACAGCAGTAAAGACAATTTGCCCTGCTATCCATCAAGGCTAGACAAACGCTGGCAAGTGACGTCAACATACCGTAGCAGGCCACGCGGGGCACGAGATGTCAACTTGACCTGTTGTCCCAGGCCTTTGGGCCCATGGTAGAGACACACTGGCCATTGCTAATGCCACACCAACCCCACACACCTTGTGTGGGGGTGGTTAGCAAGCTATCATTGTTTGACTCAGGCACGCATCCTACGACAGTCAAACAGGTCATCCTGACCCCAGAGCTACCCTTTCTCTTTTGCTCTCCCAGTCCTCTTTGCTGCCACCTTTTGTCTATTTCTGCATCAAAGCCCAGGGCCCTGTCATCTTACACATCCATATGACGATTCGTGTTCAACCTGCTGACTTTGTAGACATCAATACTCAATCCAGTATTACAACGAATTGCATGCTGCTGCTGCTGCTGCTGCTGCTGCTGCTGCTGCTGCTGCTGCTGCTGCTGCTGCTGCTGCTGCTGCTGCTGCGACTGCTGCTGCTGCGACTGCTGCTGCTGCGACTGCTGCTGCTGCGACTGCTGCGACTGCTGCGACTGCTGCGACTGCTGCGACTGCTGCGACTGCTGCGACTGCTGCGACTGCTGCGACTGCTGCGACTGCTGCGACTGCTGCGACTGCTGCGACTGCTGCGACTGCTGCGACTGCTGCGACTGCTGCGACTGCTGCGACTGCTGCGACTGCTGCGACTGCTGCGACTGCTGCGACTGCTGCGACTTGCCTTTGAGAAAAAAACTTGCACAGTGATTAGTACCAGGTGTAATCTGCTCAGCTCCTTTAGTGGTGTTCTCTTTCGACAATAGATTAATTTCAATACTTCACGCTTTGTTATTTGCCACTAAGCACAGGGAAATGTAATACTGACAATTTTCAAATAAGGTAATGATTTTTGCATTATTGAAACTGGAATAACATCTACCCACTCAGCATGAGAATGCTGATGAGTGATATACTTGCACTTTTCAGGCTTTAATTCATTAATATAGATATGTTTTGAAAGTGCTTCTTCCTTTTAAACTGGAAATTCTGATTTAATTGATCCTTCAGAGATGTATCAAGTTTAATTTCGGAAATATCATTACAAGGCCACTCAAAATATCAAATGACAAAAAATACTTCAATACAAAAAAAGAAAAATTTAAAGAACTGGGGAATAGATAACAAGTGGGGAACCATATGTTGTTAGTTGCTTCTTAGGTTTGTCATGCTGTTGCAACGTAAACATGCATTGTTTTTTGGTCACAAAAACCACCAATTGCAATGGTCCAGTTCTGGACATGTTCATAATAGTTACTTCTTGGGGATATTACGCCAGGAACTTGTTGCAACATGATCGTGCACTTTTTTCCTGTCACAAAAAATCACTATTGCAATGAAGAGATAACTAAAAAGACTACCATGCAATATTGATGTTGTTTAAAAACATTGTGTCACTATAACTATGGGATTTGCAATACTAGCTTAGTTTTTAGGTAACTGTCAGAAAACATGACAATGTGTCCTTCCTGCAGACGCGTTATCAGTTTTGTCTGGCTGAAGGAGATGCAGACAGCTATTACAAATTGAACTCGGCTGCACTTTTTGAGCGTCTGAAAAAAAGAAAAATCAATAAATTAATAGTAGTTTTTAACCTGGACAGTTCGTGACAGAATTAATACGGCACAACTTAGCGGGTCATCTAAACCATAATATTATATTGACAAAAGGTTGTCTGCTTCTTTTACGATTAATCTCATCCTGAGGAAATCGTCTTACCAAAGATATTCATAATAAGCGCATTTACAGTATGTGCCTTTTTATCTTACGGAACAAAATCCATGTTCTGACAACCACGAATCAATAGATTGCAACTTGTTAACTTATAAGAGACGATAGTTCAGTCCACATCAGGAAACTGAGCATCATTGACAATCGCTTAGAACTGTGGATTTGTTCGATCCAATGTTTCCATGGGTTGCGGAAGATTTGTCTTTTTATACAAGACAAGTATTGACAGAGTCGTCTGTTCCTTTGATATCTCATTTCAAACAAGAGAGCAGTGTTTCACATGCGAGGTGAAAAGCAGCTCTCAGAATACATGAATATCTCGATTACTTTGATTTCCATGTTCCCAAGCAAGACCAACAGAGAAACAGTCACTGGATCTCATGGTTGCAATGAAAAAAGGGGGCCTTGAACCAAAGAAAGGCACACTGCTCTAAGCCCTAGGATGTATGAGACAACAGGTTTTACCCTCTCTCCTTTTTTCCTTAGAATGATGAAGGTTTATTGCAGAGAAAAGGTCATTAAATGTCACTGGCGTAAAAAAAAAAGAATGGTGCAATATGAAATTCACTTGTGGCAGTATCGTGACAGGCATCTTGATGCTAGTTGTGACAGCCCAGGGTCTCTGTCACTGATGACCTTCATGTATATTGTGCTTTTTATTTCAAAGAATAAACAACAGGCAATGTACGTCCCGCGGGTGTCATTGTGCTTCTTGAACGAATTTGATTATGTACAAAAGAAGTCCCAAACAGAAAGACCTTGGCAGCCAACAGCTGTATAGCTCAGCAGAATTCAATTGTGTCCTGAATATCAGGGTGATATTTCACAAGGGACCGTTCACAAACACACCAAGATTTGTCAAGTGATGGTCAGCCACACAATGTAGCTGCACGACACCAGAAGATCAGTGGTTTGACCAGTGGTCAACGTTTGAAAACCAGCGCAGTATACTGGGCTGTGCTCAGTGAGCTGCTCTTTCTTGGTGGAGTGAAATTGTTTGGCCATATATTTATCTTCTGTGGCCTGTTATTTGGTGTCCACACTTAACTGAAGCTTTAGCAGTGTGAGAGACCTTCTGTGTGTTAATTTATTGGTTGCAGAAGAGCTGTACATCGACTTGAACTTTAAGCATTTTCAGAACAGCCCCTGGGCAATCTGTAATCACGAAAGTTCTGTTAGAGGCTTTGCACTGACTGAATTATTGTGCTCCAAAATTCCAAAGCAACAACATTTCTGAACCTGGCAGTTTCCTAAAGGAACAGTCTCTGATCGATTGCCATATTTTCAACGCGACAAGCAAAGGTGTCGTTTGTTTAAATAGCGCAATTAGAAATTCTCAGGCGATTTGAAGATTCATTCATTTTGGCTGTGGAGGAAAATTCTGCCTCGACAGGGGTATGTGTTTTTCCAAATCGATTCTAAGAGGCAATTGTTGGCCGTGATTTGAGCTGAACGTCTGAATCTACAAGTAATTAGGTCTGGAATAACTGTGGCAGGAGATGCAGCAGCACTCGTTTAAAGCCCGCTTTGATGATTCAAAAGAGGGACATTATTCCATCTTTAAGAAGACGGTTGCGTCCCCCGGAAGGACTACGAGAAGTTTAATAACGCATAGGAAGGGCATTATTTTAGGCGGCAGGAAGAACATGCTCGTCTGTAAAAGGCTAAAAAGGCTGTATTTGTCCAGATACAAAAATGCTGAGCTGAGGCAACAAGCGGTTGCTGATGTGAGTTTGCTGATGCTCATTACCAGCCAGGGACGAGGGTGCTCTTCGAGCGACCATGTGCGTCCATACACCAGGCAAATTACTGGCTAAACACAAGGGCTTAGCTGATAAACAAACAAGCAAACTGGCTGAGCTAGGATGAATGAAGCCCTTTACAGCGGCAAATATTACTCGGAACAGAGCACGGGAGCAGACTCAACAGATGAAGTCTCTTAGGAGTTCAGTCCAGACCTGCCTGTCTCTTATCCTTGCCCAAACATCCAGCAGGATGGCCCAGGCCTATGGGCTACAATAACTCATTTGATTTCACCACGCGCCTATTTTGCATTCCATTCTGACAAGCACACATAAATGGAAAACGACATTGTTTGGAAGTCGGGCCAAAAACTGTCATCGCAATTCGAATGCATGGATTTCAGGATGCTGTGAAATAAAATTAGACCCTCAATTCTCACTGAACGTGGCCTAGTGTGTTCAGCTGAATTGTTCTGCGTAATATCATGGCTGGACGGCGATAAGAATGATCAATAAAACAGGCGCGATAACTGATGATTTCCCACCAACATATTAACTGTAACATTTATCATGACTTAACTTTTTTGCCTTTTGTCTCATTTTCTCATTTTAGCCTAACTTAATAATATCCTAGGTGAGAAACGTGACTTCATTACCACACCTAGGACCCGCAGTTCTCCCATTGGAATAGCAAATAATGTGGCTGGGCTCAGGCATTGTCAGATAAATTGGTTCTTTCTGGGGGCGATGATGGAACTTTCTCACTTTATTGCATGTTTCAGGCAAATTGACTTTTTTTTCCATCTGCAGCTGGAGACAATCTAGGGCTAGTAATAGGTTATTGTAATGAAATGGCGAAGGTTGTCTGTGATTCAATTTAACCACATGGTGAGAAACCATCCAGAAGCTATGGGTGGTATGAGTTAGAAAGAGACTAATAACATTTCTCGATGTTCTAGTTTCATTATTTGAAGCTGGCGGTAGATGACTGATATTGGATTTCTTCTTTTAAAAAATTGCTCAGTATCACAATACCTTAAACATAAGTTTTGGTGTGTAATGTTTCTGAGAGGAGAGTGCCCCACCCCGGAATCGAACCTGGGAAGGAAGAGCATTGACCATGACACCAAAGTGTAACTCTCTGGTGCGAGGGTAACACCCTGTTAACACTGTTACATCCTCCCTTCTTAGACACTACATGCCTTCATGTGCCACACTCTCAGCCCCCGAACCTTCATCTGGGGAACCTCTGAGAGGAGACTGAGTGCCCCACTCGGGAATTGAACCTGGGACCTCACACAAAGTAAGCGACAGCATTGACCATTACACCAAGAGGGTAAAACCCTGCAAAATTGTTGCAGGTGTCATGCACTTTTATTTTTACTAAAGTAAAGGAATTTGCTTCTTTTCACATGATATGCAGTAGTAATGAGCCAGTGATTGTCAACATAGACACTCCTTGTTGTCCCTCTTGCCAACATGCTAACCTGGTTTTGAAACTTTTGATATGGCAGACCATCAATAAATCATCACTACTCAGAGCACCTGTTTCAACACAGGTTTCATATTTGAGGATAAATATATCTTGATGTGTTTGGTTATAGCACTCTATAGTCTAAATATAGATGACTACACAGTGAATGATTTAATTTCAATGGTATAAGGTGGATATAGATTACTTATCTTCTAAATTTGCTAATGGGGTCCACTTCTCACGTTTTGTATTAATAATACTAGAAATCTAAAAAGGCAAGTAAAATTTAAAGACCAGGATGATGGCTTGGTCTATTATTAAGTGTTGACCTGATTTTCCATGGCACCTGTCATCTCCTTGTGTCAACATGGCAACACCTTGAGTGCAAGGCACAGATGGAAAATAATCAAATTTACGGTTTGTTAAATGACCATCTTGCTCTTAACACACTTAGCACAAAGACGTTATTAAGGGCCTGGCAGGCTGGTAAAAGGATTGACACTGGCATGCACTCAGGTTGCAGCAGAATCCTATCCTCCTCATCCCCTCTTCCTGACAATTCCATCCCAGAAGTTCCAAAAGCCAAAAAGGTGAATGGGTTTGCTCAAAGAACTGAAGAACTGATGTCAAAGAAGTGAAGCTTCAATTACATGCTAGACTTGCTTTTAATGCACATATCAGTAAATTGTCTTTATTGCTTCCACAAAAAAAATGTCAGTGAAAGCAGATTTTGAGAAAGAAGGAAGTTGTTTTTGAAGCAATATCTAGTCTTATCTTCAATAGAGGCCATGCAGCTGTGTCATGAGCACACACACTATACTAGATTGAAGGTTGCAGAAACTTTAATGCACAAAGTATGTTCTTGCAAGGTTTTCAGTCTAATTTGAAGGTCAAATAATGCCATATAGTATCGTAGTATATTTACTGTGATTTTAGCTTAATTGTGTCTATTATCAAATACCTGTATTCTATAAAGGCCTATTATTTAAACACATAAGATAAGATGAGATAAGATAAATCTTTATTTACAGTCGGTTTTACATGAACAATAAAATAAGCAGTGATGCTTGTCTCCGACTAAAATGACAATGAGACATTATGAACAGATGAGAATGACTATATACAATGGCATAAAATTAATAATAAGGTTAAAATAAGACATAGACATAGTGGAATTCTGTTGCTTGCTATTTGACCATCTGTATAGCATTGCGAGGGATGAATTCCAGGGCCTTCTTGTTACAATTTACTTTTCGACATCCACAAGCCTTTGGTAATGAAACATCCGAAGTCTGACATCTTGATAGCAAACAGGGTGCTAGAGAGATCGGACCTAATGAAAAGTCAAGCACCCAGTAGCTGATAGTATTGGAAGGCGGATGCTAAGCTAAGTCAGGCCCCTCTGACATTCTTATCAAAAAGTCAGTCCACCAACAGGTAATCTAATCATCAACACTCTCTTCGCAAGTTCTCCCAACACTTGCCTAGTCTCCAAACAGGCAAACCTAGCTTTCGTATCTCTCTAACTGCCCTAACTGTTAGTTCTGAGGAGGCTGCTGCAACCTGAGAAAAGCTTTTATCCCTGTTTGCACATCTGCCCCTCTGAGCCTTAAATTTTTCAAGGAACACTTAACATGTCCATTGTAGCCCTTAGACAACCGCTAGAATTCCATGACATCACCCGCTTACATTTCACCATTGGGGTCTTCATGACAAATCGCCTCTTGTATTATTCACTACGATGAACCATCGCTCGATAAAAAATGACCAATGCAATGCAAACTGGGTTTTTTTTTGCTGACTTTTTTAGCCTGTCATAGCTGGTTATGTGGAGCGACTGCCTCGGGCTGGTCCGGTCCACGGTCTGACCCTGGACTGCTTAAAAACCGGACCACAAGAACTAGCTTTTATTTTATTTGGTGAAACAACTGTTATGTCAATGGACCACCTCCGGACCAGTCCGAACTCTAGTACCGGATCGCTCACCCCTGGACCGGACCAGGACCAGACCACTTTTGAAAATACCGGACCACCCCTGGCTAAGCGGTCCGGTCCACATTCCTAGTCATAGCCAGAAGCCATCGTTAAGAAAATCGTAGTACATTTGTGACTGTTGCCTGATGGGCACAGCAGCCATAACACTGCAGGTGGGTCCGGTGTTGTTGGTATAATATCAGTGTAACGCTCATATTTGCCATTCTGATGTGGGTGTAAGGTTACATATGGGAAGAGAAGCTATTAAGCTTTGGTAATATGATATACATATGGAAGCATTTTATTCATCGAATAGAGTGCGTGTGGGAGTGCTACTTGATGCTTCATCTTCCAGGAGAATGACCACTCTAATCACATGTCACTCAAATGACCACACATGGACATGATATCTGGACACTGGACATACAGGAGTCCACAGGAGGGTCCAGTTCGCTGATTGCAGTGCCTGTGTCACAGATCCACATTGGAGCAAGCCTGGTAAACAAGCCTTACATGGAATGTGAGAAGCCCTGCAGAGATGTGCAGAATCTATTGGTAAGAATGGTCAATAAGGAAGGAGCACAGCATGGGGTTGTTGCTGCTGAAGAAATGCAAGGAGAGAGCAAAGGCCTTTAAAAGCAGTGAGAAAAGCAAAAACAGCTCATGCAGTGACAAAGGAGTGATGAAATCAACAGCCAGCAGCGGCAGGGAGGTGGCAGGACAAGCTAGTCGATGGGTGGGGGCAAGGCGGGGTTCAAGTGTAGGTTTGACAACAGCTGTGGGTCTCCCACGCTGGCCCAGGCACCAGCCATTCTGACTACAGGGCCTCAGGACAATATCTCTCCCATGCTAATATCATGCTCTTGCTCCAATACATCACATCCATGGTCAATGGAAGAAAAGACACAGTGGACTCCGCAGCCTGGAAAATCTGTCAGCACCAGCTCATATCTTTCACAGCATGAGACGCAAGGTCCAATATCAGAGAAAGCAAATGTGCTGCTCGGCCTGCCAAGCTGCCTTCTAATTAAGCTTGTCTTATCGGTGGTTAGTTTGGAGGTGACCCAAATAATGGCGATATAAATCTGTTACGCCATTTAATCACCTCCCCGCGCCCCTTGGGCTTGCATTCTGGCTGTTCCCCTGTCTTATTGATCTGGGCTAATGTCAATTGCCTCTCCAGCACTGTCCTCGACTGCTCCACTAACTTGCTTCTGCTGTTTTCACAATCCGCTTAGTTAGCTCTAAAGTTGCTGCTGCTGCTGCCTCTCCTCAAATGTATTTCAAAACTTTCACCCCAGGCTACAATTCCGCAGCTATGAAAATCTCCCTATAGATGATGATTTCCTTTTTGTATTGTGCTGGTTGCATTACAGCAACAGCAAACCTGTTGGAACATGGCGTAAAATTATTCATAAACAGATGGTTCTGTGTTCTGTCAATTAGACATTTCTTACTATGGATTCCTTTTAAACCTATCTCATGCACATGCATTTATTTATTCCAACAGCCGTGTTTTAAGTATACACACGGTAGCTTTAGAAACCATACATAAACATGTAAACCATTTGCGAAGGTGACTATAGGATTTGCATGTACACCATACACTTTTAGCACTTAGGAACCGTGTGTGTGGGGTTTTCTAGACCAACCCAGCAGTCCCCTATTAGTAATACGATTATAGCCCTCACATGCTTACATGTACATGCAGGCCTATCTGAAACTGGAGTGTTGTGTGTTTGAAGTGGCACATATGGTGGATGCACTTGCATGTCAGGCCCGAACCTTACTCTTGTTCAAAGGTGTAACATTCGTAATCGGCAAAGGCGCTCTCTGAACACTCACTAAGTGATGCATCTGTGAGAAAAGAGCAAAAATCTGACATTGCCTGGTCGTGTAACATTCGTAAACAGGAAACATGCCAACACTTCTTCTGTAGTCTGCCACATGTAGTCTGACACACAGAGATAGATAGATAGATAGATAGATAGATAGATAGATAGAGACATAGAGACATAGAGACATAGAGACAGTGATTGATTGATTGATTGATTGATTGATTGATTGATTGATTGATTAATTGATTGATTGATTGATTGATTGATTGATAAATTGAAAGTGGATGGATTTGGGGCATAAGACTTTTAAATGGCGGTGAAATGCTGCCAGGCTTAAGTAAAACTGTAATTGCCACTTGATGACCGTGTAATTTGAGTGATTGCCAGAATGATTGGATTTATTGAGCCTCAGAGCAGAATGGTCACTTTAGTTGCAGTAAGTATTTATGAACAAGAAGCCAAATTGGCATGTCTGCATGATACCATGAACAGAGTGGTTTTCTGGGATGAGGAGGGCACTCCAGTTTAAGGAGACTTCATTTGAGGCAATGAATAAATTCAAATTCCAACAAAATTGATCTTGGTGCGAATATTGACTCTTGGTTTATGTAACATCAGATAATGTTTGATATGAGCATCAGGATGCAAATGAATAAAAACCTGATGTTTCTCCTTTCCCTGGTCTCAAATTCTCCTCCCTAATCTGGGTTCATTCAAGCTATGAGGAGTAAAGAAGTTTGCATATGCACATTTCTGAGGGACCTAACCAAATTACTCCTTTGCATCACTCAGCCTTCCAGAAATAACAACAGCCATCCAACGAATCATAACTTTACAAGGACTCTCAGGAAACGAAAATATTCTTTGATGGCCATATGCTTTCACCTCTTCTGACAAGACCATCTAACGAGCCGTCTTTTTGCAGGATTCTTTGAGAAATACAACAATATGCACGGATTTTCGAGTGGGGCGTGCTGAAGAGGCTGGTGTATACAAATTGTACGTTTGTAAAATTTTGCCTGAAGGCTCTTAAATGCGTCCTTCACTTCAGGCTGAGTTTGAACAGTGATCTTTTGATCGCATTATTTGTCGATGTTTGTTCGTGCTTCTGTGGCAAAATCGTTAGTGCTGTGGCAAACTTCTTTGGCAATATCAGTTCAAAACTTTTTCAGTTACAAGAAATATAAATACTTGGCATAAAACTCTATAATCAGATTCTACTTTTGCCATACAATGAATCCTCGACATATTGTGTCACTACAAGCACAGGTCAATAGTCCTTATGCCCATTACCAGTGCTGCTATTACGAAGCCTTGGAAGTCCAGTGATTGCAGATGTATGATATATAAGTGGCAGACCTATTCCTTTGTGATACTTTCTACGAAGATGCAATGGTTGTCCCAAATGAGCCGCTGCCTCATGCAAAGAGAAGATTTGTGTGTAATACAAAGGGTCTTGGCAGAAGGGGGGGGGGGAACCGAACCTGTGCATTAAGTGCAAGCCATGGAAAAACGGTCTTGATCAGAGTTTCCTGACAACAAACGAGCCATCATGAGCAGCCAAAACAAACAGCCTTTTGATTGTGCCTAAGACAGATCCAGGAACCATTAGCTTCCCTTACCTCCTTGTCAGTCTAAACAACTGTGTTTGATCAGTTGAGGCAGCGACCTGTTGGTAATGTGGTGTAAAACAAGGAGGACCTTTTCACCCCCTTGTCTTTTCTCACGTTTTAAACACGCTGCAAAAAGAGCCCAGGGGTTAGACTGGGTTATAGTGTAGGATAAAAGATGAGTTGCTAGACTCAATCTCACGGCTACCCTCGGAAAAAGTAGACTGAAACCACAACAAATTTGTCTGAAACAACTGACGGTATCGTGGCCTGGTAATTACCAAACTACTAAACTAAACATGGACGCCATCTTGTATTGTATTCGGGCCCGATTAAACAAGCATTAGCATCATAAAAATGGTCCCAGTTGTTCAGAACAATAGGTCAAACATGAGATACCATCAACTCACAGTCTATGGTTCTTTGTTGTGGAGCATTTGTAGCCCAATACAAGAATGCAGTCAGATCTTTGGCAGTAATGTGGCTGGGTATCCCTTGCCGGCTTTTAAATTCCGTGAGTTTACTCAGGCAGCCACGTATGTTAATGGGAAATGTAATAGCTTTATTTACGAGGCAAATGATGACAGATGGCGGGTCTAGACTTGCAGGACATACCCTCCTTGAAACGGCGAGATAATCCGAATATGTTGGCCGCAACAGCGCGTTCTGTTGAGATACCATCCTGCTTGGGCCAGATGGGTATCAAAAAGTCATCCTTCACGCCGCATCTGTCAGTTATTCAAGCTTATTGATCAGATTCCCTGTCCATCTTGAATCCTCTTTGAACACAAACTGATATCGTGTTTCTGCACCTGAGAACGTTGTGAGGAAATTTGTTATTTGCTATTTGAAGTTAGTGGAGTAAATAATAACGCCAATCAAACAGAGAATGAGAACATGATGCCACATATGGGCTGTGTTCATTGCATATTAAGTTTATTTGGAATTTCAAAATCGAATGAATCTTGTTTGCTTTGGAATGATTTTATGCCCACATAATTCAAGCACTCATGCCTCGTCAAGATGTTTAATATTCTTGAGGATTTGAATATTGTGTCTAATTGGTTTGTCTCCATAAAAATGAAGGACCTTCTAATAACTCATCCTGCTTCAGATGCAAGGGCATGTTTGGATCTTCTGAATCTGTGCAAGATGCTGCAGGAAACGGACTCCTTAATTTGGGTATGGATTAATGGGATTATGGAAGGTGTGTCTGCTGGGAAGGATGGTGGCTTAAGCCTGGGGGACCAAGAAGACAAAACCGGCTGATCTGCCTTTCTACTTTAGATCAGGTCAATAGGCTAAGCGAGTTTGAAACAGCTTCTCGGAGCAAAGAAAGGAGACTAAATGAATTAGTGCTTCATCACTGAGTCATCACTCCATGGCAAATACACTGTTCTAGCTGCTGTGGGCATCCTATGGTGCTGATACTGCAATAAAACAATGATAAATTTAAATTTAATATTTCTTAAATCACACAAACTGAATGTGTAACTCGCATAGCAGTGTAGTTTTACCAGGCATCTTGTGCAAGACATCCATGAAATCCAAAAGAGTGACTGAATCGCTTCTGGGTCAGCTCCAAAGGGAGTCCCGCCTGAGGCAAGAGCACCCTTTGGTGTGGCCTGAGCTGATTTGGATCAAGGGTTTCATTCTTGGTGAAGTGTTAAATTTGGCTTTGTGATCACGGCTTCTCGTGATAAGCCCGAGTATAATAGTAGAGTGTCTGAAGAGAGACGAGGGCTTGTCTGCTGAGGACTGTTATTAGGCCTCTAATACTATGGTCTCAACGAAAGGGCATCACTGGTTAGCGTATCAGGATAACCAACAAGGACAGGCAAGATTCTCCTGGTCACTTGTGATTAATGAATGGTCGTGACCTGATAGATTGAGAGTTAAAGGCGACTCTTCAAGATTATTGATCCTATCCGAGGTCAATGCGCATCTCCCCTCATCTACCCGCACTCCTTGCCCCCATCTGAATCCGCCTATCAACCTGGTCATGGTATCTTAGCATCTCGTGACGTTGCATGACGTCTTCGTGACGAGCGCAGAGCTGCCAGGGCCTTCCTTGATCCCATGCCAGGTCATCCGCAGGACGCAGGACATTGTCTGAATACGCATGACTTCAAGTCGTGTTTGCTCCAGGTCTTTGAGATCCTTCATCGAGCACAGGACCAACTCAGAAGGTCGCAAATGAACACTGTCAACACTGGCGCATGCATACGTGATGGACCAGCACTGTAGTCCTTGATGTGCGCCTGAAGTAAGAGTGATATGCTCTCTAGCTGAGGGGCAATTCGTATGAACAGCCTCTGATTTACCAAGTCATGACCCCGCACACCTTATCCTGTCAAGGCAGGCTGGTGTGACATCTAGCCTCATCAAAAGTCACCAGGAATATCAGCCTCCAACTTGTCCCAAACTTCTGCATTTCTCAGTGGGGACTTGTAAGATAGTCTGCCTTCAGAGTGTGCACCCAGTGCACCGCCTGTAATGCGATATTTCATTCTTGTGTGGAGCGAGAGGCGGCTTCCTTCATTACTCCACATCAGAAGGAGTCGGCTACAACCAAACGACATTTGCAAGGAAAGAGTCGTGTTTGCTGAGTATAAATCAGGCAACATGGTTTTTGTCTTGGCGAAATCTGAAGATACACAAGTACAAGGAGCAGTGATCTGGCTAAATTAGACATACGTGTGATTTAGCTGCGCTGACAAAGGGCGGAACGCGGTGTCTAGACACTGTCCCAACATGAAACGAGAGACACGCTTTTCGTTTCCCTCGATAAGCTCTTGCGTTGCTGACGCTTCCGTCCTCACGGGGGGACGCAATTTCGACATCTTATGACTTCAAAAGGAGGCGCCTGTAGAGCCTCTGAATCCGTTTCCATGTCTGTGTAATTAGCGTAAAGGGAACAAGCACAAACATCACATGGGCCAACGTCTTCTGTTTCATTGCTGATTGCATTGCTTGTTACCATCTGCTAGATGATTATCATCATAATGATATTATTGGTAAAAGCTTTCTCTCCTTCTATTCTGCTCGTTAGCACAGTGCTGCTGTACACGCATCCTTTACGTCTCATCGCCCGCTTCAGTTTTGATCAGCATCCTCCGCAGCAGTCGATAAAAGTTCTTGCTTTAAGTCCTTCTTCCCATCGTAAAGTGTCGTTTATGGAGTCAGGTGACCTTAGGCCGCCACTTACATTGGAATTGAAGGAAATCATCAGCTCCTGAATGATTCCACGTAACGAGGCTATGGGTGCCCTGTAGATCCGAAATGAGACCTCAGTCCTACATAATTAATCGTGTCTTAGTCTTTCTCTGAGAGAATCTTGATGCAAATTTATGAAATCTTGGCCAGTCTTCTTGAAGGTCTTTCCAGCTAAGGATGCTAATTAGCATAAAAAACCTCCTCTGTTTTTTCTTAGGTTTGGGCTTAATAGCCATTGCCTTAAACTATTGAATATATTATCGGGCAAATTTGCATGCATTGATAAACTGTTTTCGAATTCGATGCTTAAATAAGTGAGTGATCTCCTGAGTAACGACCAGAATTTGCTTTAAACCGTTATCATTCACATTGTCGCTTTAAAGAAGATTGTAAAGCCGAAGAGATATTCAGTTACTGAGCTAACAAAACATGAGTATTTACAGTAACTTGAATTTAGAGCATTTATTATAATGACGGCTAATGCATTAATTAACTCACTTTACTGATTAAATTCCAGACTAGACCAATGACAGGAGGACAAGATTGATTTGTTGAAAGAGTGATCACACTTGAATGAGCTGTAGGGCTGAGTTGACTGGATGGATGGAGTCCTTCTGACTCCCAAGGAGCATGTAAACAGTCTTTCTGGATGTATTGCTGACATGAATTTATTTGCATCTGAAACTTTTCTCTGAAAACTCTCTGCTTGGTTTTGTAATAAGAGCTGCTCTGCATAGATTCAGCGAAGTCAAACACCACATTTTTCACATCTAAACTTCAGAATAGGTCGTATACAATTAAGCATTGCTGACTTTAGGCATTCGTGTTGAGTCAGCTCATATCATACAAGATTGTTGCTGTTATGATTGCAGCAAAATGTAATAGGGGGCCGTGTAGTATGGCATATGATAGATTGCATGCAAAGCAGCTGTGTTGATAGTAAAAAATACTATGTAGTTTATTTATGACGTTGGTTTATTTGAAGATTAATTGAAAATCACTACTATAGCAATTCATGATTGTAACTCATGCCCACATACTGTAGGCACAGTTGTAGCCTGTGACCAAACTGGACGAGATGTAGTAAAATACAGCTGTGGATATTAAGTTAAATTTAAAGGGGCCTCTGGATGACATATTTTCTGTCAGATAGGTAGTTTTATTTTTGCACACACAGGACTTCAGGCAGGACTAAATATATCAAAATATAGTTGATTTGTTTATTAAAATTGAATGTCTTTTTCTGTTTAATTAGGTTCTATAATAACTTTATTCTGACTGACGTAGTTTTACGATATGTGTCATGATACGTATTGTATCGATTTTACTATTGTGATACGTATCGTATCATCTTGAAGATAAAGATGTACAGCCCTTATAGTAAAATATGACTGTGGATATCAACTAAATTTCAAGTTGACTCTGAATGACATATTTTCTGTTAGATGAGGTCGTTTTTTTTTTTTTGCACACACAGGACTTCAGGTCGCCAGTCCTCTTCTTTTTTTTCCCCCTTCCCTTTTCCTGGTTGATATGGAAGGCATCCTCTTCCCCACACACGCGAGTTTAAGAAGAGAGTTTTAAAGTTAGATTAGTTGGCCAAACCAAGCACTGGCATCTGCTTCAAGGGACATTTAATCGACATAGTTGGCTGGAAAGTGGTCAGCCATATTTATTCGTTTTCTTTTTTCGAACTCTCTTCAGTCTATTTTAGGTCTACACCCAAACCAATAGCTTCTTATTTTCAAGTAATCTTATTGTGGACTATTTCATGCAGTGATAAAATGATTATAGCATTCCAATAATGGTGTCAGTTTAATCTGCCAAATGTTGTGAGCTGATCATAGCATGGATGAGCTCAATATGAAAAGAATATCCTGTCATTTGCAGATGCATTCTCTTAAATCACATGATGAACAGCCTAAGAATTGTGATGATGTTGTACAGTATATATATTTAAGGTGTTCAAGATTGTACCTAAGCATGTAACTAGGTCTTTTCGATAGTCTTATATATACATATATATAACTTTTTATTCATACACCATTGGTACAAAGTTTGAGTCATACAATTATATCACATTTAAAGATTTACAATCGAATAAATTATATGAATCATTGTAAGCAAAGAGTATTTAAAAGTTCAATAGTCACATGTCTAGTAGGAATTGAATCAAACAGTCCATCCCTCAAATTTGCCAATTCTGATATAGTATGGAAGTCAATCATCCAACATTTTACACTGCTGCTCACACTTCATGATTTGTCGTACACAGTAATAGTTATTACAGGCCCTTCTTACAAGTCATACATTCTGGCTGTGCATTTCATTAAGTTAGTACTTGGTGCAAATGATATTGTTTTGCACATGCAGCTTACACTCGTAAAGACATCATAGAGATCTGTCTTTAACTTGAGAGATAAAGAAAACGATGTTTCTCTATCGTCAAAACACAACCCACATACAGAGTGCCATCTGCCGTTGTTTCTATTGAGTTTCACATGAATGATGCATTTGGAGAATGTTTGTTTCATATCAAGACATCGCGTTCGTTTGTTTTGTTGGGGTAATTTGAGTCCTTCAAAATATTGGATTCCTCTGACATAAAAGCCAAGCTGGATGTCATTAGAATTGAATCGAGGTGTTTTGGGTAGCCACTTGAATAATTCTGCTTGATCAGTGCTTTTTCAGTTACTCTTAATTGGCTTGTACGTTCTGCTGAAGTGTACTCCCACAAGATGTGACATGCTCCATCCACTTCCTATTTTGTTTCCCGTTTTTAAATTGAATTGATTGTCAAAAGAAAAGGAAAAGATTACAACAACAAAAGAGCTGTTCAAGCGAGTGAACAAGTAACACCGAAGGTGTAATGTGACAAAGATGTAAGGCATTGGAGACTTAGATGTAACTAGGTACATGTATCACCTAACATTTATTATTTGTTCTTGCAGGATGGCGTATGTCCTGGGGGCAACCCAATCGGTCACTAACACAGAGATGACCCTGCTGCTCAATTCGCTTCTAAAGGGCTACAGCAAATATATTAGGCCAGGATTTGGAGGTAAGTCGCTGGAATGACCTTGCTAATTAGTGAGTAATGACCTGGTGTACGGCAAGGTGTTGGTTTGCCTCCCATTCCCTTGTTGCACGCAAGGCATGCCAGTATGGTGCAAATGGTAACCCAGCACGTGGAAAGGCTTAAGTGGGTTGGTAGTAAATCTAAACATGCTCCAAAGCGAGGCACAATTATGAGAGGTCACGTGACATGATGGCAATCTGGGACATTTTGCAAATGGCCGGATGCGGGCTTTGGTAGTAATTAGAGTGCCAGTTCAGACGCTTAGCTTGAATCAGGCTATGCCAGGAGCTGTCAGTCTCTCAAGCCCTGGCTTCCTGTCTGGACCTGGGGACAGGGTGGACCTGTCACTCTGACCCTCACTGCCCATATTTCTTACAAGAGGCACGACCACACCACAGCCGCTGCATTCTCTCAGCCTAACCCACCTCCAGACTCGTTCATTTCCATGCAATGCATTGTACATCCGCTGGCGGAGTAACGTACGGCCTCTTCTTCCTTGTGTCACATTTCCCATCAGCATTAAAAATTCACCCGCCTCGAGTACAGAAAACCATGCATGCACTTCCGTCCTCTCAACAAACTGACCTGCCCAAATTGATTACTCTACAATTACCCACATGTACTCCAAGCCTTGTTGTTAGAGCAATCGTTCTACTTGGATCAATATTGTCACTGGCGACGCTGATAAGGTTACTTAATGCCGTTGGTAAACTAAAGACTGTTTAATGTTCGTCTACCTTCTGCATAAGTCTATTACGGCACGGTGTTATTTTCTGCTCTAAACGGCAGCCTCCTCCAAGCCTGCTTCACAACACACTACAAGCCCACCAAAAATTCCTGATTTCAACTGTCTGTTTGTTTTAAGCACACGTGGCTTTGGGCTGAAATAAAAACTCGTAGGACAGCAAATTTCGTTGGCTGATGGACAAGGGGTGTTTTCAAGAGGGTAAAGAGATGAAGGGATAAGCAGAAAGTCCAGGGTCAGGGAGATAGACGTCAGGTGATTAGGGCTTTGCAGACATACCTGAAGGCATCAGGGCGATAAGACATAGCATCCGCCACTTCTATCACAGCTGGTATGGGGGTGCACCTCTGATCCACCTTGGGCAACAAAGCGGTATTCCACCTTGGCCACCCTCCCTTGGCACTTGCACTGTGTACATGCACCTCCCTTGGCACTTGCAGGCACCCTCCTATGGTACTTGCAGGCACTTGCAGGAACTTGCAATTCAAGATGAAGAGGGAGCAACAACCCAGCATCCCAGTGTCTTTCTTGCTAACAAGCAAAATGTAATATTTTTTACAGAAGTTCAAGGGCATTTCAAAGATTACAGCAACTCATTAAAGCCTGCCTTGCAGATATCACCAAAGCCTAAATGTGAAGACCTTCCTTGAAATAAATGAGGTCTCCGGTTGCGGTGAAAGTTTAGTGTTGGCAGGAATATACCTCTTATACCCAAAGTAGACCCTTTTCTATTGTTCTTTGCCGGGATATAACTGGCCAGTTTGGCATGTTATCTACCGGCTTTGGAGCAGTAATATCATTCATGAACAACTGCTAATATAGGGATTAGCAAAAACAAACAAACACAAACAACGTGAAACAAGGTAAATTGTTCAATCACAACAAATCCCGACCTAGTACACAACAAAGAGTAAATCCTCTTTAGGATTGTTTGCCTTAGAATTTGTTGTTTCTTGTTTGCTGTTGTTGTTGCATGGTTTCAACCAAATCATAATTTCGCAAAATCAAATCATCCATGAAAATAGTCCCACGATTACAGCTAAAATATGGCATTATAAATTGCAAAAAAGCCACTATTGAATGCACATTGGGTATAAGTCAGTTATACACCTTATACTCAGGATATAACATTCCTACGTGGGCAGTTAAATCCCTCGGCTACGCCTCAGGATATAACTGCCCACATTGGAATGTTATATCCCTCGTAATGGTGTATAACTATTACTTAAATTCTGCTTGGTGTTTGCATATTTACTAACAAACAAGTGAACCAATTAATCAATTGAGAGAAAAGTGTAGTTGGTTTAATGAGGGAAAACTCAAACAGCGCTTGATGAGAGCCATTCGTTCTAATGATTTCAGCTTCTTCATGGAATGATTAAACGCATCAATGTATTCTGGAGCAGAACTGAGGAGGCGGTCCCGGTGCACTCGAGTTAACATGGGCCTGCAATTTGGGTGGGCAGCCAGTGCAGACCATTGGGCAAGCCAATGGGCAGACCATTGGCCATGTAGTGGTGGGAGGGGAGGCCCTTCTTCATGAACAAGGCACCCATTGGCCAGTGTCAACTTCTATCAATGCAGTCACCTGACCCCTGTCAGCCAGTGTCTCGCAAAATCAATCCTTGCAATGTCAACTCACTTACGCTCGACTGATTAAACTTTGAAAGCTGTGATCTACTTTCTTCCCGGAGACTCGCTGCTAGCTGCTGCCCTCTTTAATAGACATGCCTGCACATCAGCAAAACCTCTCATTCGCCCCACAATTACCTGGAGGAAACCATCGGCCTTCTCCTGTTTCTGTAAATACGGTTGGTGGAAACCGCTGAGAATAACGGGCTGAAAAGGGAGATGCCGCTGTCGGTAATGGGCTTACGGAAGGTATAATCTCATTGTACAGAGAGAATGACAGGATGACATCCTCTGACAATGAGTGGGTCACAGCCACACCGATATTCCTTCCTTATTTTCAATTAGATAATTGCATCTAGATTTCTTTGTAGCTTCTTGGGAGGAACGTCATTAAAGCCATTAAAGATATAGAAGATGGTGTTGACAGACTCCTATTTTCATTAACGTACAGTAGTAATTGTTTCATAATCACATCCATCATAGCAGATTGCGTCTCTTCATTATATTTGGCATAATATGCTGCATATCATGGGCCCTTGAGTGCAGCAGCTATTTGCAGATTACAGTCTATGTCACTAATCCCTTGTAGCTGTGCTTGTGGCCAGTGCATGGGGGCCTCCCGTTGCTTTTATGGGCCACTGTGGATATCAGGCAACGTGTAGGGACGCCGAATATGTCCCAATAAAAGCTTAGCATGCCGGCTTACTGGACATTAGGCCGACTAAGAGGGCAATACGGCACAATACAGGAAGCCAACTGAGCTCCCTTCAGTTCAATCACGTCGTCACGTTTCCATTGTGTCCTCCTTTTTATGCGGTCTGTCTGACCAACTGTCTGACCAACTGTCTGACCAACTGTCGGACCATCTGTCTGACTATCTGACTGACCATCTGACTGACTGTCTGACCCTTTGTCTGACCTTCTGTCAGACCATCTGACTGACTGTCTAACTATCTGTCTGACCATCTGTCTAACCATCTGTCTGACCATCTGTCTGACCGTCTGTCTCAGTGTCTATCTGTCCATCTGTCTGATCATCTGTCTGACCGTCTGTCTGACCGTCTGTCTGACCGTCTGTCTGACCGTCTGTCTGACCGTCTGTCTGACCGTCTGTCTGACCGTCTGTCTGACTGACCATCTGTTTGACTGTCTGACCATCTGTCTGACTGTCTGACCATCTGTCTAGCTGTCTGCCCATCTGTCTGACTGTCTGTCTAGCTGTCTGGCCGTCTGTCTGATCATCTGTCTCGCCATCCGTCTGACCGTCTGTCTCGCTGTCTGTCTACTTTTTATGCACTCTCTTCGCAGCTTTTGCCTTTACACTCTATTGCCCTTGTGTTCTTTTCGTTCAACATTGCAATTCTTTTGTTGCATTTGCCAAGTTGTTTGGCACTTCACCTCTCTAGAAATCTCACAATGTCTCCTTGATTTCTCGCTTTCTTGCCACGTATGATATTTGATGTATACCAAACTTTTATTTCTCTGTATTACATATCACATTCGATCTCGTTTTACACAAATAAGACAGGCTAGCAGCTGTACAAACCAAGTCCCTCTCCTGACTAGTCATAAATGTCAGGAATTCATTTGTCCAACGTGATGAGGCACTGTTTCTATGTTAGGTTGTCCATCACAAGTAAATATTTTTTTGCCAGTGGCTATTACCAATTTATGAAAAATGAATTTGGATATCAACATCTCTTTCTGGGAATCTGAAAATATTTTTCCAATGTCAGTGATCATTATTGCGTTTACATAAACAAAAACATAAACAATCACTATTCTGTGGACAACATATATGTTTACATTTTCGCACAGAGCTAAGTTTGCCTTAACATAGTATTGGAATTCTTCTAGTACTACACAGGTCAGGTGTTGTGTCCTGTCAGTTCACAGATGAATGATTATGACGGATGAGAGAAAGTCTGTCAGTCCACCCAAGATTCCAGGGCAGTGTGAGATCTTTCCAAAGGTCTCATTTTTCGTGACCTACGGTGTACTGTAGCACCTGATGAGGAGTCAACTTCTCACATCAAAGACTTGTCTCTAGCAGTTGTCCATGTATCAGGCAAGGTCAAGTTTTGAATGTCGATTTGGGATATGAGAAGGAAAAAACAGTTGGAGGTGCCTTGTACTGGGTTTCTATGCTGAGACAACTAAAAGACCCTGCCCATGGGGTAAATGTGTAACCATGGAGTTTCTAGTAAATCCATGGTGTAACATGGTGTGGACCTCAAGCCTGTTATCTCATCATTAGGTCTGCCTCCAGTAGCTGATCATATAAGAAATATTGCAACATTGAACCTAATATGTTGGGAATGCTGGCATGTGGGCAACCATCTTGACTGAGTGAAGCAACAACATAGAAGGTCAGAAAGGACGGAAAAGAGGCATTTGGCACAAACGTAAGAGACATTGAACGTCGGTACCGGAATACATACACTATAATGTATATCTGTATCGAATGACTGAAAAAGAAAAAAGACTTAAAGTAGCATATGCATTTTAGCTAATGAAGCTCAACTGCATTTGGCAGCCAGATCAAAATATAAAACACTCTGGCATATATTTAGATAAATGAAAAAAAAGAAGGAAAAAAAGAAGACATTTGTACTTGGCAAACAGGAGCAACCCTATCTTAATGACAGCATCTGATCGATCCCCAGTTCATCTGATGCAGAGAATAACACACCTTTGAACACTGAGCCCTTCAACACGAGGGCATCTGCCTCATTACAGATCTGAGCTGCAACTTCAATGGACAGCTTAGTTGTCGGTAATTACGAGGGCTTGATATAGACACAGCACAGAGGTTGGTGTCTCATATCAAAACTGCTTCTTGGGTTGCACATGCTTTTAAAGATAATAGGCTTATTGATGTTGTTTTGTTGCTGTAGTCAGTTTTCAAGGTCTCTCGCATCAATGATTGCTTTTGGGTTGTCAATTTATGGCTGAAATTATTGAACATAGAAGCTTACATAGTGTATAGTCACTCTTCTCATGGAAGCACCGACCTTCCGCTGTGTGCCTGACTACACACAGGATGATTACAAGATGCTGCCTTTGAAAGATGCTTCATTCCAAAACTGGAACATCTTCTCAACTGTTGACTGTCAAATCTTAATGTTCTTATAGTGGCTACCAAAACAGTTCAGATTTGTCATAACCTAACCAAACTTACTCATGATATCATGTAAGCGAGAGGAAGAATGGCGATTTACAATAAATGGACATTTTGCATTCATCTTTCTTTATTTAAATTTTTTAATTTTCTTTCCTGATTATAGTCGTGCAGAAGTCTTTATACTTGTATACTAACATACAAAGTTTGTGTACATGTTGCAATGCCAAAACGTCCGATTTTACTGGAGATTCCCCCAGGAAACAAGAGACAGCAGAAGTTAATTCAAACGACACAATGTACCTCCCAGATCATATCTTGCCATAGATTTGACCAGTTGTGGTCAAGCTGTCCCTCACATGTCCGGCAAGATGTATGAACATGAAAGACTCGGGCAGAGTGACCCATATTCTGCGACTGACATGTCACTCAAGTTGCAGCCTGTCCAGATAATTGATTAAGGGCAAGGAATAGTAAGATTATCTTGGCTGGGACTGATGACGCTGTATGCCGTGGGAGGAGCGCATATGCCGAGGAAGTCTGGTCAGACAGAGTGGCGGCCACTGGTCATGTACGTGGTCCCTTGGGAGTACCGTACTGACCATCTACCTTCATCAAACAAGCCCATTCGCCGGGTATGGCTTGACCACTGGCTCTTACATTGCTCGTTAGACAATAGCGGGCGCGTTTTAGGGCCTGAGACACAACAATTAACCTCCAGCCTCAGCACCTCCCTGGACATATAATCAAACTGAGTACTTTGGTCACATTTGCTGGATTCACAAAGGAGAGGCGGTCTTCACATCTGCTGATTATCTCTTCTGTGTCCCCCAACAACACGCCAAGAAACGCAAGGACGCCAGGGGCGATGTTTTTGACGTCAAGGAAGCCTGATACTACTGCCTTTTGGAGCTTTTTTTGGATGCGCACTGTGTTGAGTGCAGTAGCTGCTGCAGTCCAACAATTTGGCTTTGAAACCCACATCTTTGTGTCATGATCACATTCGTTCGAAATGATTGACCGATGTCCGGCATGGTTCCAGACCCTTTCTTTGCCCCGAGGTTAGATATACGCATCAAACAATGGTAGTGACGTCACGTGGACAATCACTTGATTTCATTTTGCAGAACTACTTCCCCCCTGAGTGCTCGGCCGGTCGCATAATCCCATACGATATTTCTGTCGGTTATATCTCTTCCTGGGCTGTTTGCAACAACACAATGCGAGCAATAAGACTAACAACGTTTGCCGGGGGAGGCCGGCCTGCTGGACAAGCGAATGCACAAATGTTATTAGGAATTTGATAAACGGGTCTTTTACCATGATATATGATGAGATCTGATGAATGAAGGAAAGGGCCGACTGGGTGAGAGCCGGGGACAAAAGACTGGCACTGGCCGTTGCTCTCTGATCCTATCACGAAGTCCCTGGGCATCAAGGGTCATCATAGGAGGCAGACAGTCCTCCCCAGTCCTCCCACCATCCCCTCAAAACAACAGCAAACAACCTCTACCCGAAACTCCTCCTCTTTCGGGTTCATTCACTTCATGATTACTTTTATTTTTTTCTCTCAGTCTTATGACCTTTTGTCCACATATTGCAAACTGAGCCCATGCCGTCTAGCTGTCTGACCTTAGCCATGCAGTGCATATCTAGTCTCATGTGGCTTTATTTATGAAGTCCTATTTCAGGGCTGTACCTAAGCTATGGTGGCTTCATGTTTTACATCCTTCGCCTGTTTTTTCTTGTTGCTTATCAGCAGCCTTGTTTCGCACCAACCCCTAGGCATCTACAAGCCACTTAAAGCGTGATGGTATCAAACTGATTGTTTACATCAGGGAACAGCCCTGTGCATCTTGTCCAGTCATCATTTAGGCAGCAGCCTGGTGTCCTGGATTAGTGTAATAAGTTGCAGATAGGCTGGGTAAGGCAGATTAACTCACCCAGGCGTCAACTGCCTTGGATTGATACACCATACATAGCAATGTTGACTATGATGTGGTAATCAAATTTGCAAGTCACATACACGTACTTACACAGCAGATTGGAAGTTTGTAGGATGAGCATTAGCCAGCGGCGTCTTCATGGTGTCAGTCTTAGTCTTTCGTTTTAGAAGAGTAGGACAAGTTGTTGGCTACAGATTGCTTCATTTAGCCTGGAATTTGTCTCAGTATTGAACAGCATCATCTGCCGTGTCTGCATGTACATCAGGCTAACGGCTCGTCAGATCTTTCTAACGGTATGATGACTCAATCAAGCCCAACCCATCCCATTACTGTGACACTGCTTATGGTGGAGCATAACCCAGGAATCAGCTTTCTCCGGCTCTCTGCCGTATCGAAACGCCATACATCATGATATATATGACTTCCAGACTTGTATACTTCTGTATATCATGCGCAAGACTTAAGACTTAAGATTCCACGTGAGGCTTAATTCGTGCTCCACACAAACTGTTTTAAGTTTCAACATGTCATATGTGGCTGTTACATGGTCAGGCTACCACTTATGATCCTCCCACATTCCTTTGCAGACTTGCTTCTATGGATACCACTGTCACTGAAACATTCCCTGTCGCCTAGATTTTGTTCAAGGCACGTAAGAAATGTGGTTGCTGCTGCTGCTTCATGCTGTCTCTGCTGACAATAGTCAGCCACAGTGAAAAGCCTTGGAGAACTTCATCTATTGTAATTAGCGCCATCGTTTGGCAGGAAATTATGATGCACTCTCACAGATAGGAGACGATGCCAACCTTGCACTGAGCAGATAATGATCACATTTAAATGAATATATGAAACCAAGTTCTTCCAGCGAAGGTCTTCGTGAGATAAACATGTTTCCACACCCTACATGTCTGCAAAATATAGCTGATAATTTGACAATTTCAACAGCAGTTAATAACCATTATTACAACAGAGCTCCGATTCTCGATTAATTGAATCATAAATCTGAATATTTTAATTCTGAATTATCTGATTTGTAACCTCAAGCATTTGTCTGTGCAAATTTTGTGGATTTGCATATTTTGAGATTTTCGATGATAAAATTGTTTAATTTTCTTCTGCGTTTGATCGAGTCATCGATTATTTATCAATTATCAGTCCCCACAAGTATCGATTAAACGATTTGAAAAATTTGGAAACGATTCCTAGCTCTTATTATCGATGAATCTGGCGTTTGTTTATCCAATCCGCGCACAAATGGTATGTGGTTTGATTAGTCTAATATCCTGAAGCTCGGTGCTCTATGTAACATATTACCATCCAATGACACAACACCGGTTGGGTAGTTTGTGGGACAACACTGAAACCAAGTCTAGAATTAATGAAGAAACCCATGAGATTAACCTCTCGCCAACTTATGGGCACAGTTCCCCCGAGCTTCACCTCCGCAAATACAGCTGTGTTGTTCTTGGGCAATGGTCATCCCACTATGGAGCTAATTGCTAAAGTGTGTTCACCTGGTTATATTAGCACTGGAGCAATGGTAGCTATAAGCCACAGCAACACAATGACCTAATAAAATCAGCATTGCTCCATTAGCAGCTCCAATGATCATTTATTAGTCTTGAGTGCAGTTTGAACCTAGAACTCCGTGATATTGGGGTCGTGCACTAACAAAGCCATAAAGACTGACTTGATGGGCTCCTATATAAACAAAGAACATTGCCTTGATAGATACTAATTCCCCGGATCACTACTGTTTATTGCCTTGCCCTCTTTTTGTCCACTTCCCTCTAGCAGTCCTGGCCAACCCTGATAACCCTATAACCCCATATTTGCAAATAACTTATACACAAATCATATATAAGCAGACAAGGTTAATGACCAGGCTGGGAGGGAACCCATTTCTTGTTTCCCTGGCAAGATTGTGTCTTCGGGTGGCAGGGGTCACCGAGTTCATTATCTTTCACAGTCCTGGGTTGTTCTTAAGCTGCCTGTAGCACCTAATCCAATTTCCCATGCCACTTAAGCAGGCTTGCCTATCTTCTCTTCATACCACATTTGTATCATTGGCCTGCATCTCATAGACCTTAGGCCATTACTACATACATAGCACAAATACATAAAATTGCAGTGAAAGGGTCTGCATTTCCTCGGGTTAGTCTTGAAACTGGCCAGGGTCTTGAACTTCCGTTTCGGGAAATGAGACAAATTCCCGGACAGACTACTTAGTCACCAACCTATTGAGATTCCCTAGTGTTTTGGCATCCAGTTTGCAAGGCTTTTGTGTCCCTAATGTCCAAACGATACTGCGTGGTCAGATAATAGAGGTCCTAAGATTTGTGTACAGTGTCCCTGAAGGACTGAAGGTATCCTGTCAAAGTGGTATAAACAACAGGAGTCCAAAAAGTTATGTAATGAAAGATCCAATTACGTAGCCATGTACATGAAACGTGAAAAACTGCACGTATCAAATGAAACAAAGGAACCACCAACCGGAATCTTTAAATTAATTAAAATTTCTTAGTTCTTAGTAACTTCTTACAGAATTTATCAACGATTCGTGCACGTGACTGTCATTGATGCTTCATAGGAAATAACAAAAAGTTCCAAATTACCCATCCAGAACAGATCAATGTGTGATAGTTACTTTTCACATCCATGCGTGTAATTTCATCCAATCCTTAATTACAGCCCAGGTAGGAATAACCTATGTGCACTGAAAGAGGCACCACTAATATTGTGGGTTCCTAAGCTTACTCTGTGGTCTATATGGGCTAAGGGCCATCTACACAAGAAAACCCCACAATTAAGACGATAATGAGACCATCTCGATATAAGACCATTGTGATTGCTACGTAACTCAAGTCTTCTGTTGAAATGGACAAAAAGTGCTATAAGACAAGGACATTTTGACACGAAGACTTTTGCATTGTTTCCAAGGGGTACCTTTAAATGTGTGTTCCACTGTTTTGACCTCTTTCTACTCCGAAGCCACTGTCCAATTAGTGGTGTCCGAATTCCAGCACATTCACCATAGGATGGTAGTATGATGGCAAGTGGCAGCTGGGATGTTTTCACACACAATGCAAAAAGAAGGCTGGCGCGGGAGATGCTTTTAAGTCTTCATCAGAGACAGAGCCAGGGCAGTCTGTTCATGCGTTCCCTATGTTGTTGTGGAGAGCAACCCTAATTTGTTCAGTCATTTCCGCAGAGAATCAGATCAGGAAGCCATTTTGTCACACAGGCTCGTGCTTATCAGCCAGCCCACAGTGAGGGATCAATTTCAGGCTACAATGATTTCCTTCTCAAGAAAGAAGTGTGCATGAAGCCAGCCAGTCCTGGGGTCTATGATTCATTTGCATGACGCTCGTGTCGTCAGAATCATGCTGTCATTAGCATGACGCGTCATACGTGCTACACACCACATTCCAACCTATACTGTAACAATGATTTTTCACTCGGCTGAGCTGCTGGTCTTCAGACTTCCATCCATCCAGCCAGTCTGCTGCTTTCCATCCAACCGATTTTCTGTGGCTTCCTTCTTTCATTGCCTCCATTCTTAAGGCTCAGGCAAGGTCAGATTTCTCTCCTGAAAACCTTTCTGGCTCTTATTGGAATCCTCTTCTCTCCTTTCTTGTTCTACCAAGCTATGTATTGTTGCGGCATGGCGTGCTAAGAGCTCAAGTTGGGTCAGACACTCCTTGTTTAATTGCAGTGTGCAAGTGAATACGATAATTTGTTCATTAACTTAACACAATAGCTACAAGCCTCAAGGAATGGAAGTTCGAGAATCACATAGAAGTGGATTGATAGATAAATTGCGTGGATTCCAAATTTTTATTTTTATTTTATTTTTGTGAGCAGCTATCTCAAAGCAGCTTAATAGTACATGTACATTGCATTTTAAGAATCCCTCTTGGAAAGCCTTTGGCCATTAAGACTTCAAAACTTGAGTAAATGTGATTCTTGTACAGATGTGCTTTCAGGTTCTACAGTATATTATAGAACATTCTTGATTTAATTGGTCGGACTACAAGGTTAGCAAATACTTTTGTCTTGCCTAGTGCTTAAAATGAAATTATCTTCACGTGAATGGAAATTTCATAATTTGTATACCTTGGCTTCTTGTCTAATAAAAGAAAAAACAATGGCTATTTAGATTACACGTACTTTCGATAACACGTACAGTACAATGTGTTTTAAGTGACATTCCTGTTAGACTGACACATTCTGATAAGCACAGATCATGAGGACAAAATAATCATAACAGATGCAAAACAGTTTTTGTACTTAAATACTCAACAGACTAAAGACTGAAGGCTCATGAAAGGCTCGATGTAACAGCAAAAGAAAGTCGTGGTAAATTGCCATTAAACTTCTTCTGAGAAGTCAGAAATGAATCTTGGTCATGGGATAGCTTTTCCTTGTTGTCCGAGGTTTCTTTTTTCTCCATTTTTAAAAGAGAAGGAGAAAAAAAAAGTAAAAAAAAAAGATTGATTTAGGGTGATGATGGTCTTGCCATCGACATCTAGAGAGACTGAGGCAGGGCTTACTGGTGTAGCTTGGTGGCTGAGCGTTATGGCAATGTCTTTGTGCTATCTAGACAGCCTGGTTATTTTTGGTGTTGTCATCTGATTCTTCATTTAACCTAATCAGGCGCTTGAAGGTACATTGTGCTTCAAAGCTCCATGGCATCTGCTGATGTTTTCCATTGCCCTTGTTTCATTTTCTGTCTCTATCTGGTCATTCCTGTGATATCCACTAATATCCATGCGAGTTTTGGCACCACATGTACTTTCTTCTTGGGTGTCATGTGAAAATTCAAAGTCAGCTTTCACATGGTGAAATGCGAATTCGACATTGTCAGCGGAATCTGATCTCTTTTGAAAGACTTGGACTTTCTCATATATCAAAGACCATCATTACTTAGTGGAATAGTATATGGTACTAGAAATGACCCCACCCATGAGGTAAATTTGTTGCATGGGGTGTGAACTAGAAGCCTCATCATCTCATCATTACGTCTGCATCTGGCAGCGGTTCATATAAGCTGGCTAAGCTTCAGACAAGTTCACCATTGAGACATTTTTAAGTAGTTCTGGGAGGTCTGGGAACACTGACGTTATCAACTTTACTTTCACCATTGGAGTTCTCAGTAAGTCTCGTGACAGAACTTCACTGACTTCACTGAAGTCATGTATTAGTCACACTAGAGTAAGTTTCCTTTAGAGTAAGTTTCCTTAAGGTCAGCTGCTGATACGGACTGAGAAAAGAAAAGACAAGAAAAGGGAAAAAAAAGTGATGACAGATGGAAACACACAAAGGGGTTGTGGGACGGAAATGGTGACAACGACCAGCACTTGTAAGGTTTGCTATCTGAGTCGATGCTCCTCAAATTTGCCTGGTGATGCTGGGCTGCTGACCTTTTGGGTGGACAACACTGCCCTCGGCAATCATACAACCTTTAGTATTGTGTTTCTGATACTCTACACGCTAGCAAGTGTCAGCTTGGGAGGGTGGCAAATTGCTCAGCATATTATACCAAAAGAGAAATGATGTCCTGTATCTAGAGGTAGAGGCAGACATGCTGCTATACGTCTGTTTAGGTTGTTTACAAGAAACTAAACATCAGATCAGTGGAGTACCTACCTAAATGCAAGTTGTGCAGAAAATACAGAGCGGTTATGTTGATGAGTACTGTAATGGCTGCCAAAGTCACACATGCAGTAATTTGTTCTTATTTATCTGATCTTCCTGGCCTTAATAACAGTCTATGAGTGCATCACTTTATGGCTTCAGTGGAGGTGATAATCACGTGCTTCAACTATCTGTTGTTTATTTTCTTGTACACAAACGTATGTAGGGGAAAGTAAGGAGAACTGTGCTACCCTCCCAACAGCATATTGGTATCACCCTGAAATTGGGTCACATGACTCCTAAGTGATAATCAGTGCATGTCTGAAAGCAGGCAACCCCATTTGAGATATTTCTTTTTCTTTTTCTGATGAAGTGAAATTTAGTTTTTGGTGTCAGCTAGTAAGTAAAATTTCATACAATTAATTGTTCATTGACAAAAACCAATACAGGATAGATTAGAAATAAACATATTGTTATGATCAGCACAAAATCAGAGTACAATCATGAAACTGACATGTTGACAAGTTGTTCTTGCAATGTAGAAAAATATGGCTGTCATTTCTTATAGGAAGGAAGGAAAATCTTTATTTTAATGACATGTGGTAAATTACATACATTTGTACGGTAAACAAACAATAAACAAAAGCACAACCACCCGGCCACCCGGACCTATATGTCACCTATTCTTAAAGAGCTAACATTATTATGCATACAATTGATTTTTCTCATCTGGATTACTTTCACCAAGAACTGACCAAGAAACTTCTGAAAGTAATTACAAATACATAAAAATTTATCAAAATTATCCATACCATTAAAATTTTTTATCAATATTTCCAATTTTCTGAAACAGCACATTTCTAAAAACAACATAAGAAGCACATATCATTATCAAGTGAAACTCGTCTTCAATTTCATTATCAGTACAAAACATACATAATCTTTCATCTATCGGTATACCTCTATTTCAAGTTGCAATGGCAAGATTCCAAATCTGAATTGTGCTATTAAAGACCTTGTATACTTATCAATATTCATAGATACATAATCTTCAACACTATAACCCCACTTATACATGTTATATGTTCTTAACTTTACTTTTTGAACCTTTTCTGCTTCCCATTTTTCGACATATTGATCCATTGAGATATTTTTAACAGTTACCGTGTCACAATTGCTACAATCATCATAAATATGTAACAAGTTACAATTTTCAAAAATGTTCTTAACTTCAAAAGACCAATTATTTCTACAAAGAGAATAGTCCCAGTCAAAAAATTTTCGTGTAAGTCTATCCTGTGGCATATCAATTAACTTATTCCAAAGCCTAGTCATAGACACTAATCTCCTCACTGCAGGTGGTACCCATCCCATATCCCCCTCAATTGCATGATTAGCAGCAAAGCGGTGTACAATAAAAAAGTATCGTATAATTTTATGATGGAGAACATCTATTTTGTCAAATGACTTAAAGCCCCATACTCCAGCATTTTAGTCAGTTATAGGCACGATTCCTGATTCATATAGTTTTGTATAGGTTTGATATCTACAGTTTTTAATATATTTCAGCTTGTTAATTATTGCACCAAAGGCCCTGCTGGCAGCATCAGCCAAACAGTTTACTGTAATGTATTATCTTATAAACAACAGCTTCAGGAAGAACTGGAACTCTGCTAGAAAATACAGTCAAAATAGATTAGGAAATCATATACCACTTGGCTTTAGCAATCATGCTTAAACACTAGCTTATACATAGAAAATCCGAAGGAAAACCATAATCTTAATAATGAAGTGGCTAGTCAAAACCAGCTTGTTTGAAGGAACTCTTCATTCAAACATTGCCTATATTTCCAAAACCTGGAACTTGTGCATCAAAGATGTGATGACAGGCAATGTCAGACTTTGCATCCAAACAAATGAGTTATTGGCACAAATAGCAGGTGCTATTCTGGACTTTGTGGACTGTAAAACCGATTCAATTTCCTCCATAATTTGCAATTATCTTTGTACATATTAACTTAAATACTGTATTATTCAAACATTGCATGTAAACTATATGAATAAATACTATATGAATAAATACTATATATATATATATGGCAATGGCTTACAATACAAGTTGGTTCAACCCTATCCCGAGAAATCTGATGTTCGCTTAGCTCTTATTTACTATCTGATATTTTGTTCTCCTGTCCCTATTGCCACTTTTTTTCTGTAAATTTAATTTTCTCGTTATACAAGAAGTGGTCAAGAACTTTTTCAAGAAGGCACTTTACATTGTTAGAGGAATACTTATAGTATAATTCAGAATGGAAAAAAAGTAACTTTGCTCTATCACTACTGATAATTAGCAAAAAATAAAATGTGATAGACTGCCCAGTTCTCCTAACTTTCCCCTATATCGTTTGGAAATTGTTACATTTTGTAAGATAGTGAAAGGGGAACATCTATTGTTAACCAATCATAGAGGGTACGAACACGGCACTTTTCACATTGAGACATTATATTGAAACGTTTAACAGTATTGCGTATTTATTATGTCTTATTATGATGACAATGTTGCTTAAAATACTTGATGATGCAGTCACGTTTATCACAAAAAAAAGAAAAGCCTTTCAACAACTGCATAAAAGGTGGATAATGCGTATATAACAAACTGCCAACAGAATGAATTTGTCAAAGAAAACATTTTAAAGCAAGTGACAGTAACTGTGAAGTGGTTGATGGAAATCTACGAAAGACCAATTATTTATAATTTCAACGTCCCTTGGTATGCCTAGAATAAGTAAGAAATATGCCTGATGAATGCTGCACCTCAACGATTTGGCAAAAGAAAGCCTCTTTGGAGACGAGTACTGACCCATTTACAGTAATCTGAGCGTATAGTGGCTTGTCTGAGTAAAATCCTGGTGAATATCTAAACCTCAAGCAAATTGGCATGCTCAGTAAATAGAGAGGCCACTCAAGACCAATGGTTGGGTGGTCTAGTATATTGCTGCGTCACGGGCGGACGTTGGTTTAAGGTGCTTTTTCTGACCTAAAACTGAAAGTAAGTTTTTAACTCATTGACTCTTGGGCTGCTAAGTTTCGAGACAATGGCTGGATCCAGGAATATCCCAAGGAAGCCGGGGATCTTGAACTGTGTGCCAAGTTAAAGACTGGCTTAATGAGTTTTTATTCCCAAACACAGACAGACACTGATCGAAATACCCAATAGATTTCTGGTGCCTATCTCGAGCTAAGGCATTCAGAAAACGTCCTCTTATTGATTACTGTGGATGACCAACGCCTTTTTGATTCAGTTTAAGCCCATTGCCCATTTAAATTTAATCGCTAAAACAAAGCAATGTTTAGCTTTAATGAATTTTGCACATGCGGGGCATTAGCGGTGGCCGAGCGGGATGATATGGCGAGTATTGACCGGCTTTTTAGGATGGCAAGTCACGTCGGAAAACAAGAGGTTTGAAATACGCCCCATGTAATGCCATCGAATTCTGATGGGCTGCATTACATTTGCCCTCCAGCCACTTTGTTCTGGAAATTGAGAGGGATAATAGGACAAGTTGTGGCCCATGCATACAGCAAGGGCACGTGATGGCAGTCTTGATTCTGGTTGGCAGGTGCATGACTCGTGCTGCTGCCACAAGCTGCTCTGATCTGACTTGCCTTAAGTCTCTGGCCAGGCCCCTGAGAGGACTTTTACAGTGGTCGTGCCTGTCACCTTCACTTATTGCAGTCACTTAAAAACTCAATACTTCATACGAAAGACACGTTCCAAGACTTCCATTAGCAAGCCAGGATTTTTTTTTAAGGAAGTTCTGTCAAATTACTACAGTAATATGGTCCATAGGTCAGTACATACTGTCCCACAGATTACAGTTTATTAAATTCATTGTCAAATATATTGTCACTTAGGCTAGCAATTGTGACTATTTTAGGTCACATTCACAAGAAACTAGAAATCTGTCAGTTATGGCTTGTTTCTAACTTTGTCACCCAACGTCTAGCAATTATATCCTTCCACATTTTCGGGCTCTCCATTTCAGCACACTCCGCCAGATTCGCCAATTATTGTCAATATTTTGTGACACTGGTTTATTGGGCTTCTGGCACGATATGGCAAATGCTTTCAGGCCTCGGGCTCCTGATGTACTCAAAGTACCTTGTTGTCTACAGAATTAGGCGCAGAAATCAATGGTTTTGATCTGGTAGACCAGTACATTAAGGTGTATAAAGACAGGTCTCTGCTGGACCAGCTCGAGTTCTCAACGTAATGGTCACATGGAGGTAATGGCTGATTTCACGGCCTGTCAGAATGAGTAAATTGTGAGTGGCACAGGTGTGACTTGCATGCTCAGCTATGAAATGTGGCCACCACTATGACTTTTCTGCCTGATGTTTTTCTGACTGGTCATGACATTGATCCCATTACTACCATGACTCACTATAGGGAACTGTGTGATAAACAAAAATATCATCGGAATTCAGAGTTGTTCATATCCAGAACTTCACGTTTGTCACATATGGTATGGGAACTGTTGTGACAAACAACATATAACCAACGGACTTTAGAGTTATTTAAATTCAGAACTTCACGTCAGTCACAATTTTTACTGATAAGTCATCAAATTACATTACTCACTATGAGAACTGTTGTGATAAACAAACATATTATCGGACTTCCCTGTTTATCACATCCAGAACTTCGTGTTTGTCACATTTCTTTGACCAACGATGATATCAAAGTCTGTCCAGCCGTGAAATGCAAGTGGTCAAAACATCTTGTATGTTAACGTCTCATTGGGTTGTATATTTGGTTACTGAAGCATAATTTATTTGACCCAGCAGCCCAAGCATGAAAGATAAATTGGGTCCTATATATCTGGTCCTTTGTATCACGTACATTGGCGTGCGGAATACGTCTCACTCTGCCTCGTTCCACGATGCCTGTTTATTGTACGCAATCAGAGGAGGACAGGAACTGTGTTTTGTGCGTCCTGTTTGGTCCTCTGTTACTCCAGAGCTGATAATGCACAGCAGTCACTTATCTGTATTGTTCTCACTCTATAGTGGAACACATTATCATATGTGATGTACAGTGTGGTGTGGAGTCAGCCATGTGCAAGACATTGGAGTGCCATGGTCCACTCTCTGACCATGCACCATGAAGACATTTGGACAATGATTTTACCTCATTCAGCCATCTTCCAGTGAATGGTTAGAGTTGCCCATCAGTGTCCCGCAGCATCGTAAATGTACAGTGTAATTTGTGGTGCCTACGTCTGACACCTGACTTTAATTATTGCTGTGTACAAACTACCATACCATCGTAAATGTATATTGCAGTACGCTACGCAGTGAAAACTAGTCTGACACTTGACTTTAATTATTGCGATGTAAACTGTTGGCTGACAAACTTTTCCAGCCAAATGCACTCCAAGCTGCCAAAAAGTACTTTAGTTGTTTGTGGCTCTAGGCTGACTGATTTTTATGCAGACACCTCTTGTGGTGAAATGTATTTAGTCCGGGCTGCTCGTCTCTTTTGATCAGGCAATTAATGCATAAATAGTTTGGCAGGTTTATGCATAATTGTGTTATGCAATTTGGATGCATTGATGAACAGTGTTTTGTCTGGAGCTGGTGGGGTGTTAGATGGACGGGAATCTGTGTGAAGGGTGTGAAGGATGTGAAGGGTGGTCAGTGCCTTGCAAGGGTGGTCATTGCTTGGGGACATCGTGTCATCCTCCCTTGTGTTGAATGGCACCAGGGAAGCAGAATAATGGCTTGTGTCCTAGTGTGACGTCATAATGGCAGGAAAGTGCGTATCTATGTGAGTATCTATGTGAGCAGGGGGTGCTGCAGGGGTATTCATTTGGGCCTTGATGAAGATGGTTGACTGTATGGATGCTGAGGCAGACACCTCTTGGGCTCCTTGCTGCATCTTCTTGCAACTTCTGATGTGCTCTTGACGCTCCCGAAATTAGAGATAACACGCATACTAATGGCAGAAGCAGTGCTGCAGGCTGTCTGCCCACCTCAGTCTGCCACTCCCATATGTCCCCCGTCACCTTTCATAGTCTGTCCATAAATGAAACATCCCAGCCATTCCCTACTATAATTCACTGACCTTTCCATACATTGTTTGAGACAAACCCAACAAAGAATACTTTCAATTTTCATGAAAAAAAAATTTAAATATTATAAACACACAATGACATAAAAAAGAATGAGATAAAAAGATACATTTTCATATTACATAGAAATTCTTTCAAACATTTAAAGACTCCACGACAATTTCATTCAAAGATTTTTTTTTTTTTGCTGAAACTTAAAGTTTGAAAGGCAGGGAATCAGGTTCCAGCATATTATACAGCAGTGTAAGGATTCTAAACTTTTCACATGGATAAACCTGTGAAACACCTGTGAAACAAAGGAACTCGTGTAAATGTAAGCAAAATCAATGTAAACCATTGAGTCTTTATGAGACAAAGTATGTTAATAAAAAGTTGAGTTTCGCGTGGGCTTCTTAACGTGAGGCCTGTAAATTAAACAGCGCGGTTATTGAGTACCGAATGCTGCAGACACTGCACCTCATGGTTGTAGCAGCCAGGAATGTGTTCTGGGAAAAGCTCATGTTTTCTTCTTCGAGGACACAGTTTTAGCCAAATCAGATTAGGGTAAAACTGGCACAGGGTTCTTGGATGAAGGAATTCTTGACTGTTTTTATCTCTTTCCAAAAAAGCTAAGAAAACCTTGAATTTTCTCAATGGCCGCATCCTGGCATCGACAGAAATGGATCCGATCATGATTTAAGCTGATGTCAAAATGGTCCTCCTCCTCTTTCTCCTCCTCCTCCCATCCTTCTCCTCTTCTGCTTACCATCTGTCTCCTTCTCTTTCCTCATCCAGGCCCGGACTGGGCATCCTTCTTCATTTCTGAGTCACACGACACCTACCGGCCCAAAGATTGATGACAGGAAGGAATGCTTTAACTGTGCTCAGCCTCGCACTGTGAGGTACAGACAACTATTACACGCGATATATATGTGTTTGAATTCAGTTTTTATGCCTAGTTTTCTTGTTATAATAAGCACTGGGCCGCTGCAACAACCACTGGCTGTCTCTTAACTCATTCGTGGCCAGGCTAGTCGCAATGAGCAGTAATACAAGGGAAAGCCATCAGGCAGCCAGCAGACCACATCACCGCCCATGCAGACAGTGTATTCCTGCGCAGCGTTGACCTGCTCTGTTGCTGCCCCCTCACCAGAGACAAATCACTAAACACGATGTGCACAAATATTTGCTTTTCCATTATTTCCACCATTTATCGGTGTCTGCGTGCAACAAAGTGTTGCAATCTTCGGTTGGTGGGAAAGAGCCTCGTGGATGGTGCGGTGCGTTTGGTTGCATGCACGACAGCGATTTGAGGCGTCAATTTAATTGATTCCCAGTCTGCTAACACACTCTCTGTGGTCCATAGTATGGCCGTGAAATGGCACATATTCCAAGCAATCGCTTGCCACTCCCTCGGCTTCTTCACTACTGTCGCATTTGGCACGTTTTTCAGGAAGACTCTAATACGTTGTACAAACTGGTTGTGTTTGGCAGGCTTCTATGACAGTATTTTCAGTCCGGACAAATCGAGGCAGATATGTACATAAAGCATTGGCAGGACCTGGTGAGCCCCCGTGCTAATATTTGACAGGCTTCCAGTTTCCATTTACCCAGCATTAACGTGTGTCTATAAACGACTTTCCTTTTGCTCCCAAAAATAACCGAAGTGACGAGCGAAGATTGCTCAAGACTTTCCTTTAAGATGACTGAAATGTCAACAAAAGCTGCATTGCACGGAACAATATCATTTTATGAACACTGTTATTTTATACCAGACAGTCACAAGACAAGATAGCAAAGACATCTGTTTGCTAGGTAACATATGAGGACCTTATTGAGGCCTGGTATTGTGTCTCAGATTACCGGCAATACACGATCCGTTGGTATTATTAGCCACAAAGTGCAAAAAGATTTAGATGATATTCAGCAGATGATAACATTGTGTACCTGTACATTTACTGCAAAACCTTCCACTAACAGTTTTTTTTTTTGCAATGATAGATATTGGAGAGAAATGTCAAGCTGTCAAGTATGGCTCATAGCTGTGGGCCCAGAGAGCTCCTTGAGGTACCCCTTGTTAGAGTGAATTCAGACAGGACTTTGGTGGAGGGATACTTGGCCAGGCAAGTGGGTGGCTGTTCTGGAATGAAGGATATGCAACAAAGAACCCTTGCAATTGACACTAAGAGATCATTGCTGCCAATCACCCGCATTGAGACATTGCCATGATAACACAATGGCCTTGTCGCTTCTCTGTGGAATCCGCAAGACAAATTTCCTTTGGATTCGTTGACAATTTCTCAAATGACAACGCGCACCAATGCACAGAATTGCTCTTCATTCACCATTAACTCTAAATTGGCTGCACGACAATCAGCCTGATGGTATCATCATTTATGCAAATTCTTTAAGCACCGGTGTTGTGTTATTGGTTTATGCTCATGGCAAATGTTGCAGTGAAAGGAAAAACTGCCTTTAATCATCAAAACTATTTTCCCCAAAGGCCATTGTAAACAAGAGCATTGCTTGCTAACATGTGTGCTGTCCTTACCCTCGGATGTGTTGGGATAACCTGGTAACTCAATACATTGGTGTAGCAGGAACACTTGCTTGGCATGTCAGTTGTCATAAGGGGCGCTGTAGCTCCCTTCATAACCAACTGTTGAAGGAGTGTGGAGCTATGACAGCAACACATAATATGCCAGCCTCCTTGCCACAAGTTCTCAGAGCGCACATATATTTGACTTTTATCACCTTGTTAGTTTCTGCTTACGTGGGCCAGATTGCTGGCAAGCTCAAGTGTGCCCCGATATTGCACCCAAAGGTTAAGCTGGGTGAGAATTCTCGATTCAGTCTGACGAAAACAGGAGGCTCGCAATATGGCCAACGTAAATAGCACCTGCACATGTTCTCTCAAAACTTGCCTTGAAATAGCAAATGAGGCAGGCAGAAGCGGAAAAGAACAGATATCCAGTTACCCTGCCCTCCACACCGATGTTCTCGGGATTACAAGAGACCCGCAGGAGGCTTGCAGAATCTGCTGTTGGTAGCACGGACAAGAAGTGCAGACATATATGCCCTGGATGGGTTTCAATCAAGACTCTGCCAAGATTTCCACGCCATTGAACTGTGCTTCTTTGGTCTTGGACAATGATTTCCTTTCCTCTCATTGTACTATTGATGTTTCCTGGCTCAGACATACATTTATTTTTGTGTGCGATTCATTTTGATCTTAACAAGTCCAGCGAAAGAAAATGATTGGAGTCTTCCAGTAGAAGCGAAGTAATTTCAAGTGCAATATAAGTGGTATATACAGTGATTGAGTGACAGATTTGGACCACAATAGACATATGTTGGAGGCTTTAACCTGCAATGTGCAACAAGAAACTCACGATGCGCTCAAATTACTGTCAAATGAAAGGCTTGAACCATAAGAAGATCTTTCAACAAGCACGTTTTCCAGATGCTTCAACTAGAGTAAGATGTCCAATGTCTCAATAGCTAGCTCGGTCTTAAGCTTATTCAGCTTAAATGACAAGCTGCCAGAGGCGGACGTAATGATGAGATACATGTAGGTTGGTTATGCCACTAGAAATTGGTATGTCAGCTTGGTCCAACCATTATTATTGGTGTGACAGGTTAGTGGTATAAGCCATTGGCAATACAGTGTTAATATGAATTGTTGTATACAACTCCTGCTGATTGAGCCACCGTTATAAAATATATTCAATAAATAAATAAATCATTAGGTTCCACCCTATGTTACACTTTTCCTCACGGGTAGTCTTTTACTTGCCTCAGCATAGACACCAAGTACAAGTGCTTGCAACTGCTGCTTGAATTCACTGTATGTCATGCCATATATCAAATAACAGCAAGGAGGCAGATGCTTCTGACTTGGCTGTCACTAATCCCATGTTTGTTGACCAAGCCAACCACACACTGGGACCTATTGTGTTTCTTGAAAGCATATATTGTGGATACGATGCCATTATCTTGTTGAAAAAGCAAAACTTGTATTATGCATGGGCACCGAAGTATTTCTCTCGTGTCAACATTTGACCATCCCCATATATATTTTCTTCCAGGAATGCATATAAAAAGATGATATATTTGAAACACAAATGTAAGACACTTCGGGGAACTCAAGTACGGTATACAGACACATGAAATACTTCTTTTTTTTTAAGCCGAGCGACTTAATATATGTCTTCCTTGTCACAGCGGTCCTGCGACTCGTCTGTCACTAGTTTCTCTAGACAAGCTTTATATCTCATATTTGAATCTTTTTTAATCTCTTGTACGATCTTGCGTAGCTGTCTCACCGTGCAACAGTAACATGGAGTATGTCACTTGCAAGAGTAACATGAAGTATGTCACTTGAAGTAACTTATGGGGAATCATTGAGAATGGGACGTTTGTTTTGTGTAAAGTGGTGGGTGGGTGGGAGGATTAGGGCCTTACGTCCTGTATTTCTATGCTTGATTGGCTAATTAGGACAGGTAGGGACCATGGCAATGAGATGACGGATGAAACAGCCATCCAACTTAGGCTCAACTGGGAATTAAACCCGGGACCCAGTGGTTGTGTGTTGCGTAAGGCATTAGTAAGATGGGTCATTGTTGATAGCAAAGAAGTTGCCAAGTATATTAATTCTATTGGTAGACAATAATCAATGGATAGGAAACAAGAGAAATCAGTTTCCTCATGCAGACATATCAACCCTCCACACACTTTACCCCGGCACCCTATTTACCCCACACCTTTTCAACCACAGCACACCCCTTCAGCCCCTTTTGCCTTTGATTGGAGCAAATCGAAGTGAAATATTTGATTAGCCCTGGGCTAGCTCTTTCATAATTATGTGGCCCAAAGCAAGGCAGCCAAGCCAGCGAGCCAGTGTGATAGGTGCGGCTCAATGTGTGAGCCAAAGTCGCCTTGTTATAGAGTGGAAGGAGACAGATTAGAAGCCTTATGCAAATGCTGGCCAACCAGTCATTTTATGCAGCTGAATGAACTGTTTGATTAAGCGCTGTGTCTGATATAAACCCAGCCAGCATTGAACAATGCAGCATTATACAACGACACTGCACTTAGGCAGCATAAAATGTCATGAGGCCCCGTGCAATTCCTGGATACAGAAACTATAATATTAGGGATAAATCAATTAATCTGACACGTTTATGCTGGCCTTGATTTATGGAGAGGCACCAATAGCTTGGCGGCTGGGGCTTGCTTAATGGGCTTTGAGTGGTAGCCACGCTGAAACACTTGCAAATCACAGCTCAGCAACACTGAACACATTCATCAGCTGATTTTGCAGTCCGCATTAACCACAACCGCCACTGCACTGAGCACCGACACTTTTCATTTTCCGACTGCCATTAAAAATTAACAACCATGAAACCCTCAAACATTATTTCACAGCGACTAGGGTGAAGCAGTCCATGTGATTAATTCCCCGGGGACTCGGAGCGTTTTTTCATCATATCAACAGTGTTGCGTTGTTGCTTCATGCCTCTCTGGTTCTACAAGTGCATGGGGGTGTTTTATAAGATGTGTGACCTTATTTGTCAATTTTGGAAGAAAATAAGCAAGACAACATTTGATTTTTTTTCTATTGAGTAAGCCTGTACTCGATAACCTTCAACTTAACAAAATAGCAAGGTATCAAACGAGCAAACAATGGTCAACTATTAGTGGCACAGGAGAAACTGAGGTAGACCTTGAACTTGCCTGGATTGGGTGACTCAGGCAGGTGTCATCTGCCTTGAAGGACCAATTAATGACCTCAGTGTTGGCGCTAACAAGGAGGTGACCTGTGCCTGGTGTTTCTCGCGGCGGCAGGATTGGTCAGCGGCGAAATAGGGGTCGGGACACGAGGACAGCAACGGTTTCCTGTAATCACGGAGACCACGAGAGGAGACGAGAAGAAGAACGACACCTGGCGGATTGATAAAGTGTCTGATGCCGTTTGCGACAATCAGCTAAGGGAGTGGCTCAACACAGTTGGATACAATTACACCATACCTGTACTTTATTGTCACCAGAACAACAATGTATTGTTGTTATTCAATGAAGTAGCAGCAGCCAGACGTTATTTAACAGTGAATTCCATTGTCCATGAGTATTCCACTGGTCGGATATTGACCATATCTGATTCAGCACTTGCAGAAGTGTTGCGTCTCATATATTTTCGGATTTCTGACTGGGGCAACTTACAAGTGGCTGTCGCTCTATAAGCCAGAGTAATTGCAGGCTCAGTGGCCACAGCAACACGGGCCAAGGCTGGGTACTTGCCCGTGAAGAGGATGCATTGAGCTGTGAGATGCAGGGCGACTGGGAGACTGCCTGAAAGCAAAGCCTGGGAGTAAGGTTCGATCTGCTGGGACCAGTGTCCAGAATTTCCAAGAAGCCACGACAAAGGTTGAGTGGACAGGGCATCCATGATCAAAAGTTCACGGCCCTACAGATCTTTGGAGCGTCTGGCCTGGGTGCTAATTGGAGAGAAAGTAGAAACAGACTGTTCCTGGGGGGAATTCCCTACTAACACTTTGCCATAGAATCGTAGGAGTGAAGGGTCTTGTGAGTGATGCCGAATTTCCACACCATGGAAACACACAATATGCAAGGCAAGGTAGGGGGTCCCAATATACTGCCCAGGTTCCCCAGCCGAATTATCAACAACTCACTTGCCGCCATCAGACTGACTGGCTATTTCGCCGCAAAAATGTTTCATGGGTCCTGCAGGAATTAGGGCCTGAATTACGATATTCTGTTGCCAAATAGGAAGTGGCTTTTGTGGCAGCTCCGATGTTTCTTGGAATGCCTTATGATGTTATGGCATGAAGCATGATTTGTGAGTCAATCAGAAACCAGAGAACATGAAGTAATTTTATTGAGACAAGGCTGTCAGGTTACCATTGTCACTCAATTAGGCCTGTTAGCTTAGCGCTGTGGGTCCAGCAAATTAGTCTCCTAATGGATATGGCTTGAACTGAGCATCTGGGAAAAGCAGTGGGTTGTGAAAGGCATATCTTGGAAGCTGACGTCGAGGAGTATTCTTGGTCATCTCCTAGAGTCCTGTGGCAGTGAGATGGATGGAGGGCAGGGGTTCATGAGACTTGACCATATCTCAGGCGCCCCCTTAGATCGTACGCAACTGGTGTTAGCCAGGGAGGGATGCTGGGGCCCACTACAGTGTCGCATATTAATATGCATGTGTGTCAGGCTACGTTAGCAGCTGATAAATCACCAGCTAGGCTAGCTTGACAGCTGCCTGGTGCTTTATACCAGTCTTACCACATGCCACGAGAAATGACCTTTGGGAGATGCGGGTCCTAGGCCTTACACGTGATAACACGACCATGATGATGTCAGACCAGGCTGACAAATTGTCCTTTTACCTATTGGCCCTCAAAGAAACGCCTCGCTATTGAAGTCTCCTGTTATATATCACACCATTGTAATGACTGCGATAAGTTTCCCGGCAGATACAGGGTGAGCGGTCATGCAGATTATTAGGCGCATTGCTTTTTGACAATGGGAGAAACCGCAGAGTACTGCATCTGATGGGGGCCTTCTTGCAGGCCAGTAAATCAACCGGGCGGCTAGTTCTATGGCAGCATTAGGAAACACCACTTGTCAGCCCAGGGCCCGCAACAAGCCGTTAGCAGGATACATTTTTGCCAGACATATTCAATTTAGTCGGCAGCTGTTGACAGCCCGTGAGACCCCAGTTGCAATGCTCTCTTCTGTGCCATCACACTGACTAAATGCAGCCGAATTAGGCTCACTATTGGCTCGCTCTGGCAATAAATCGTCCGGCGCAGCCCAAGTCATCGAGCGACACCATCTCCACATTGTCGCCACCTTGTGGAGAATGCCTTCTTTATTTAATAACAAAGGCAAATGCACTGATATTTCATTTGATGCTTCATTTATGTATTGCAGGACAGATCAGTGTTGGCACGTCGTGACCAGAGCTAGCAATGTCCGATGATATTAAATCTGGGGTGAGGCATAGCGTGTCCCAAAGCCACGCGAAGCAGAGACTGAGCTTCTATCAATACGACAACAGACTGCAGACTAAACCTCTATCAGCAGTCCTAAGACCCCCTGATATGTTAGACCCTTGCTTTGGTCGTGTACAGATTCAAGTAATCAATATGAAGGCGCATGGGAGGCTGACGTATTTGACTAAGTGCTGTGATGAGTTACCCACCTTGTTGCTTTGGTAACAGGAGGCCATCCATCACTTGGGCCGGTCCCTAGACAGCCCGCATCATGTACATGCAAATGTCTTGGAATCAAACATGTGCGATTAGGTGCGCCCAGTTCCATCGGAGGCCAATATCTTGGCTAACACGGGCGATCTGTGGCCTATAATGAGGACATGTAATAGGCTGCTACAACCTTCTTGGGTTTATGTTGTGCCTCATGCATGGCATGCACGAGGGTGCCAGACGAAAAGGGGTTCTGTAGATATTAACCCCAAGTGAGGTGGATTGCCAGACCTGCCCATGAATGTATTACGTATCATATGATGCAGATTCCTTGCAACATCTTGGATTACTGCAATGTCCGGCTGCTGCTGCTGCTGTTGCTGCTGCTGATGATGATGCTGCAGGACTAAAGCATGTTAGGCAGTTTCATAATGGATGGTGTCCACTTACAAACAGTGCGTGGTGCTGACTTTATCCTTGCCAGCCTGCCACATCTAGGCTATCTGGTTTATGGGCTCTCATGCTTTATAAATCCCCCATTGCTGGGGGCCATGGGAGCAGGGGACATCTCCGTTTATTGTGTCATGGAATGATTGGTCAACTAGGCTTTGTGTGTGCTTTGTATCTCGTGCCAATAAATATGACTGCTGCTTTTGCCTCATAATCTGTGTGTGGCTTTTGTTTGTTGATTAGGCTCATGCCACCCACAAAGCCCTTGATCCATGCATGTAGATGGCTGGGCAGATTTAACGTTATGGAATTCCCTAGCATTACCACTCCTGCTTAATAGGGATCCAAGTCAATTATAAAAGGGGAGATTACTTCCTCCCTGCTGACGTTTTCATTAGCAAGGTTAGTGGCTGCTATTCAGGACCAGTTAAGTCACGAACGCGTGAAACGCTGAAACAAGCTTGTGATAAAAGAAAATAAGATTTATACGGCGAGTAGCCATTTTCAAGAAGAGCTTCATAATTGGATCGATGCTGGGATGAATTGCTCCATTTACATCATATCGTAAAACAGACCCGCCTTGTTGTCCTACTAACATCCCAGCAGCTTGCTTGTATTACGTGTCAGACCGTTTCCCAATTTACTGTTCCCGACTGACCAATTCCGCCAAAAATCCTCATTTTCCTCAAGTGCTGAGACTAAGTGCCCGACCTACGACGCTGTTTTTGCGCAACTTGTGAGTGACGTCGTTCGCAACCTGTTGATGACCTCGTCCCCCGGCATCACTTCCGCTTGTGTTTTCTGCTTGTTACAAAAATGATTTACGTTCAAAGGTCTGCCAGCGCCACATGCTTGCACACCACTGCTTTGACTACAAAATAAAACAAATGAAATGGTATTTTTAAAGGTGATTCAGGATTGCTTTGAGGGCAGTGCCGGGTAATTGAAAAACTAAAGTATTGGCAAGCTGTGTGTCAGGGGAATGCGGCTTCATCTGAACTTTTTCCACTAACTCCACCCACGGGCCAAGGTAGATGTGTGACTTTTTAAATGGCTTGTTATTGACTTTACTTTAATGGCAGTGCAGTACTTTAGGGCAGCCTAATGGTTAAAGCATGATCTGTCAAAATGAACCTGGGACTAGTGTGGGTTTCCATTTTTTTCTCAATTCATTTCAGCCATATTGAACTTTAGAATTTTAAAATCGGATGAAAATTAACGGAGTTATCTAATGAAACGTACAAGAAGCCAGGCTACAGCGACAACAGCGTCATGAACGTCTTCGATTCGCGATTATTTGAAGCCATAACTCAGTTAATTATGGTCCGATTTTCACAACTGAGTCTTATTATGTAGCTAAATTCATCTATTTTTAGAATATTACGTTGGTATCAATATGTCATATCAACTGTAGTCGCGCCGGCATTATTACGGCCGTACGCGTTTTGCCCTTATTTGGAAAATAGCAACGTCTTGAGTTTCCTTATTTGGGCATTAAATGAACTTCATTCCGCGTGGTATGAAATGCAGATCACCCAGCCTCTGTCGCCCGGTATTTCAAGTGATAAAGCTGCAATTGGGGAATAAATCCCCAGTCCAGGCACTCTTGATGTGCTACATCCCTGCAGTTGGATGTTGATCACAAGAGACGTTTAATTGGAATTGCCCTGCACTCTGTGTCTATGCTGAGGCAAGTAGAAGAATCCAACCATGAAATAAATGTGTAACATGATGTGGCTCCAAGCCTTATCATCATTACATCTGCCTCTGGCAGCTTGTCATTTATAGACCAACTATTCGGCGACTAAGCTTCAGACAGTAGCAAAGAGAAATTGTCAGCAATTAGACATTGACAAATTATAATACATAGATTGTTACATTTGTTTCTTATTAATTTATTTAAGTGTCTGCGTGTTACCACATTTTCCAATTTATGATCACAGTAGTTACATTGCGTGATACTTCGTCCATAAATAACTTAAACTTTACTAGCTAGTATGTATTGAAATGGTTGAAAACAGTAACGTTTAATTGTGATTTACAGTTAGCAATGTGGCCAAGTCATTGTAAATGATTTGTTATCACTACAAGTATAAATCGTTCTCAGCATTTTCTGCCTCGTTGAAGTAATGGATTTATTTCATGGATTTATCCCATGGATTTTCCACAATGCCTTTAATCCCAATCTGTTCCATTTCATTTCACAAATCCTCTATTAAATTTGTTACATCCTGTTGCAATTGTCAACAAAGTTTTGCTGAAGAAGATTTATTCCTTGTACCAGGATACCATTTTCACTTCATCGAGATAACTTTTTTCCACAGAAAACCCTAAAGAATCTCATCACTCACATGATAGATTTTGTTTACGAATGTTAAACCAGTGTTTTGGCAATACTAGGGACATGTTTTGTATACCCGTCACTTTGGTGTTGAAAATGCTATCAAGATACTGACGTAGAGTAACCATCTACGTAGTTTATATGAGGATTTATCTTGCCATGGCAACTTGGCTTGTATATATTGTACAGGTCTTGGCCTTAGTACATGCATGAGGTGCAGAACATATTTCCCCACTCAGGCATCTGCTGGGTTATTCCGCTGGTCTTTTTTGCAACCAGCCAAAGGCATTAGAACCGACAAGGAGATTGCACTGACCATTTTACGGTCATTTTGTCCACTCAAGTCCCATGGACACTGCAGGACACCAAGTGGACTGTGTATAATGCAATTGACTTCAACCATGTGCGTGTCCTCTCTGCCCATCCCAGCACACGCAACTTCTATCAGCGTATGTTATGGATAACTGTGGTCAGTAAAAAGTCATACAGAGCTGTCCTCTTTGCATATAATCACATAAATTCAGATTATGAGCTTATGGCATGTGCCGGCAGGAAAATGACTGCTGGAAAAAAAACATACAACATATTAACCCCACTATATACACACTAAAAGAGAATGACAAGTGAACAGAACGCAGCAGTAGGATGGACACGATAAACCCTAGAGAACAGGCTTATTTGAGCTGCTAGAGATTAAAAAACTGTAACGCAAGGATCATAAATGTCTCCAGCAATACCAACTAAAGGTCAACTAAATGCTGAACATTCTTAAAAGGCATCAATTAAGACTATGACCATATCTCATTTAAGACCAAAATAGCAGCCAAATAATAATAATGATACACTTATTTACATGGTCAATGTTGTCTGTCATATAAATTAACATGAAAATTAACATAGAAAGGTGCGCCTACGCTAAATCCATCAATCCCACCATTACACTTTCCCAACTTAGAATTAAATTTAATGTCAGAAAGTAATCTTTCGGTTTGTCAGCTAATTATTTAATGACAGAACATGAGATTTCCGGATTTGCATGTTATGGCGGTAAGTTGGTTTCTCTGGAGTTAGTTATCATAAAAGAAATTTGATTCTGCGCTTTAGCATCAACATAATCAGCTTAAAAGCCTCCGGTGTCATGGTATTTCCTTTAAAATTCGCTTGTGATTATGAGTAAATAACGTTCTGTCAAATGACAATTTGCAACAGATGGATTTGAAGAGATATCACTAAGAAGTGCCCTCTTCTGCTTGGGTACATTTCAACTTCCAATGAAACGTGGCTTTTTCGTTTCACCTGCATGTGGTGCACGTGGAGAGAAGGTCAAAGAGCCACTTAAACGCACGTTGCAGAAGAGCCAAGTTCCTGTGTAAACCTAACTGCAAGTTTGCCAACAAAAAATATAGAGAATAAAACACCATCGTTCCGAAAAGTTAACAAAATTTGAAAATCAATAAACCGTCACCAGTCGGTGGTCTGAACAAGGTCGTAAAATTTGATCTTTTACCATTGTTCATCCCTTGTTTTCATCAAGTGGCAGAGTACCATGCCATTTACGCAATGGTTTAACGATCATGATTCATGGAATCACATTATTTGTCACAAGTCATTGAAGGTGCGTGTGTCGTGTTTGTCGTGTTTGACACCATCAATGAAAGTGTAAAATGTCTCCCAACTTTTAGCCGACCAGATTTTAAATGATATTGCGTCACAAATTAAGCACGTGTGTACTGCTGACTTGAAATGCCATCTTCAAATGACAATTTATATTACTTAAAAACCGATCACTATTGACTTGTAAAACCATCTTCAGACAAAAAAAATATATTACTCTCCAAATTACTAATGACTTGAACCACCACCTTCAAATGACAATATGTATTACTTAACAAGCAAAACACTACTGAATAACCATCTTCAAATGACAATGTTTTTCTCATAAAAATATTACCACTAATTGAGAAAAAAAATCTTCAAACAACAAATTATTGACCTGAAAACTACCTTCCAATGTCAATATGTATTACTTTACAAGCAAAACACTACTGAAAAACCATCTTCAAATGACAATATGTATTACAAATAATTACCACTGATTTGAAAAACAATCTTCAAATGACAATGTATATTACTCACAAACGAACTACTACTTGAAAAAACACTTTCAAAGGAAAATATGTATTGCTTACAAATAACTACTGACTTGAAAAACTAGTGTTTATTGAGCAAAGATCTTCGTTCATGCTTTATACAAACTAATACTTTAAACAATGTGTCACTCTTCACCATCTTTGCTGTGTTCTCTTCTGGGCCCTTATGCTAGAGTCTGGATATGCATGTCGTGAGCACGGAGGTCTAGATCATCCCTATGAGGGCATTCATAACAGCTCCTTGGAGAACACCGTAGATGAGACAGGTGCATCAAACTGAGGTCTGGATGAAACGCAAATGAAGCTGACATGCAACCCTGGCACAATAACCTAGAAAGACAACGACAGTCTTGTGGAAAGCCAGCCATATTGCTCTCCTCAGGGACCTTCATAACTTCATGGTGTTTTGATAAAAGCGAGTCTGCATGCTAATAAGCAGTGCAAGCACCTAGGTTTTCATGGGGTGACTTAGAAGCCAAGTATTTCTGCTGGTGGTCAGCAAATTCAGTGGTTCACGTTATTGCAAGTACTTGTTATGTATGAAAATCCGTTTGATATAATTCAGGAGACTGATCTTTGTCTGAAACATAGAATTATCTTGACCTGACATCTAACGTCTAATAAGGGTACAAACGAATCCTTTGTAGTTTATACGAGGTATAACTCATGTGCACTCCACGCCATTTTAAGTTGTTTTAGAGACCAGTTAGATTCACACTGACTTTTGCATTTCGGATGAAAGTGAAAACTGGCTGTATCATTTGGATGAAAGTGAACAAAGAGATACATTTATTGCATTTGTGGCCTAGTACTCTGTTGTGTGTGAAACTGTTGCCTCTTGAGACAATTGGAATGGCCACTGAGGCATTTCATCAGCATTTTGACAGATTCAGTGTCCAAATGTCATCCCACTGCTTGCTTTGATGACAACCTGTCCCAAACGTCCTGCCAGAGGAATTTATTTATCTCATTTCCCTGGATAACATGGCCAAATATCAAAAGCACTTGAGCACGCTGGGATTTAAGGCTCAAACCGTGATTTGGAAATGTGTTCAATTAATGTAATTTAGCATAAAGCAAGGAAGCAGTTTGGATGGTAATTTTGCTAATCCTTTGTGACACACATGAGTCCATAATGCACACAGAAACTCGTCTGGCAGTGGCTGTCCTCTTGGAGGTGCACAGCAGACAGAAAGGGCATGTGAGGACCAGACAGTGTTTTTGCTGGATTGCAAAGGGATTGTGGGTCATTAACTGAAGATACCAGCTCGAGAATGTGGGATTCATCATCCTGTGACACTTGTGTTTGTTTCAGCATTTGGTGTCACGCGAATTAAGAAATCAGATGCGGGTTGGTTGGCCTCATTCGCACAGAACAACGGAAATCTTCCAAATGAGACAAGACGCTTTGGGGCTGTGTGATATACTAGCTCTACAAGCATTGACGATGCTTGAACGATAGGATAGACGTATGTCATTCTTGTCAGCAATAAATAAAACTGCCCTCATTATTATTTTTTCATGCAATGCTCATGTGGCAACTATATATTTAGACACTACCACTGCTCTTCTCATTAGAGAACGCACCAAGGCAATAACATTGTTGGTTTAAGCCCTGGAAGCAAATTGATTATAAAGCTGTAATTACATACAAGAGCATGCTACTGGTATTTCCGAGTAGTTTGAAAGAAGCAGAGGTGACTGATAGAATGTCTAGTGGCAGTGGAGCGATGGTGTTTGGCTGAGGACAGCCGTTTGCAAGTGATGTCCTACAAGCAGACAAGTCCAGGTACTCAGGTCAGACTAACTTGATTAAGACCTGCTAGTGGCTAGAGTACGCCTGACTTAGTGGTCTGTGATGTGAAAAACGAAATGGGTGAAGATGCTGAAATAATGACACTGCTAGAACATCTCCCTGTGGCATTCCTTGTTGATTTTATCGCTAATGGGTTTCGTTATCTTCTCCTTGCTTGAGGATTGCAGTATCCGTAAGATGTTGGTGTTTAATAAAAAAAAATATGTCTCATTCCAGTAACTAAGATCTCAATGGCTGATGAAATACAATGTATTATTATGGAAAAGTAAAACAGCAAACCTGCTCTGCACAGGACAGTTGAAAGTGTTTGCAAACAGCACCATATGTTTCTGATGAGAATCGTGTGAAACTGCTGAAATCTGCACAGTCTACAATGAAACATAGCTTGTTGCAGTTGATAGGTAATCCATTTAGCATGCAAACAATGTCAGTGGAATTCCCCCTCCCATACTGAGACTCATTTGCATCACAGCAAATTGCCGGAGGCGACCTCTCAGCCATACCAATGACCCTGTGAAGGACAACAGAAACACCTTTAGTTGACCGTTGGAGCACACAATGGTTGACGGAAGTATATAATTGGTGGCCTCCAGAGACGAGTAGGCCTTGACTTCTCTCACACTAGCATACAATGGCCTGCTGGTTAGTGTCAAAGCAGCTCCCAAGCTGCTGTTTAATGAGGAACCGAACACGTTCCCTTTGGAGACTGATAACTTCCAGGGGGGACAAAATATCCATACAGTTGCAGCAGTAGTATTTCATTGTCATCAAAAGTACAGAAAACAGACAACATGGAGTAAGATGCTGTATGTAAAGTGGCATAGTTGTTGGCAAAGTTTGGATATATATGACCTCTGTATGCCATGCATTTACAAGTACTTTTACTACCAATACAATATTGACCAGGCATTTTTATTTGAAAACAAAAGCAGAAAAGTAACTGATACTGTTGAATCTGACCATTAAGACCACGTCAGTCTATGGGACCTAAAATGGTCAGGTATAGTCTCAGTGGTAAGATAATGAAATGGCCAGAAAGCAGTTGCGCCCCACACCTAGAGGTCAATTCTAAGGTGCCTTAAAAAGCCCTTAATGGCTTAAATTTGGGTGTTTTAAATTATAGTAAAATGACATGACTAACAGAAACTACCGTCCATGAGGTATTATTCGCATTTACCGCATTCCTAATATTTGATAACAATAAAAGAATAATTTCTCCAGTCATTTTAGGAAATCTGATTCAACAACACTGCGCATGGGTCTTGCTTTCTAATTGCATGATAGATGATTGTTTCATTCGAATGAACTTAAGCATCCGGGTTTACTCGGGAAACCCAGAAACCTGATTAATTTCATTAATGAGCTTATTATCTAAAGGATCAGCGGTCAATGGAGACATTGTGATCCCAAAAGACCTTGATCTCTCTGGAAAACACTCTGATCTTTCTAGGAAATCTCTCTGTCAAAAGATAAGTCCCACCACCCCGCTCGGCATCACGGTTACTTGTTGCGGATATTTCCGGGGCTCATCCTCTTTCGCTGCAATTATGTCTTTCACAGACAGATATTAAACTTACCTAAATATTTCAATCAATGTGTGAAAGGAAGCGTCACCTTATATTATGAACAACCAATATCCCAAATCCGCATCACATGAAAAGTGTGAGACATCTCAGGAAGAATAATGGGGAGAAATCAATCGTGCTTACAACTGGGCATTAATTACGATCAAATTGTTAAATAATAAAGAGTCTTTATTTGCTTTGATGCTTTTAAAATGAGCAATTTTTAATATCCTGAATATTTTGATTATTATCTAAAGATTTTTTCCCTCGTGAATATTTCCTTTGTTGCCACTCCACCAGCCTAATTTAGAACCTAATGCATTATTTTATACATGAGTAACAAAGGCAAAGCTTCCTCCATATCTTGAATTTCATAAGATCCAATTTTGTCCTAATTAAACGACACAGTATTAAGTTCGTTGTTTTGTAATTAAACTTTCACGTGGTGTGGAAATCTAATTTTGAATAATGAGCCTGTGTCACCTTAGATTGCTATCAATGACTTGCCTGGGTGGGCAAATATTCTCTGTTTGAATGGGGGAAGTTTTACTGTTCACAGTGGTATCATTCAAGCTTAACAGATGGATGGCAAGCATCCAAAACAAGCATATAAAAGTCATGAAGTATACTAATATTTCACAGTAATGCAGTTTTTTGGCTCTTAAGCAACACATGGTAATCCCCCAGAAACACATGGGACCAATTCATGTTTCATGTTCTCTCATGAAATTCCTATGATCAGCTGGGAAATGAAAAATGCATCTTGCATATACAGTACAATTTAGTTTGCTCATACTAAGACTCCTCTTACCCACCCTCCAAAAGGATGTTCTTACCAGGCTTACGAATAGCCGATAAATATAAACCAATTTCTAACATGTTGTTGGTGTCTTTGTAGGCTTTTATACCTATCTCGGGTGGCAGGTGTTTTCCCACCTATAAGATTGCATTAATGGAGTTTGTCTGAGATCAAATTTGTAACTCTCATTTTGTCTTTCTTTACAGGGCCACCGACAGAAGTCCTCACCAACATTCTGATTCGTAGCATGGGTCCAGTGTCCGAGGAGTTGATGGTGAGTCTCCACAACATTCTTCTATGACAAGTCCATCTGACATTGTTTTTATCATCAAACGTCACAGCCAGATCATCATCTTCTCTTTCTTGCGATGAACTAAAATACCTCATAACATACTTCGAATAAATCTACCAGGAAAAGAAAAAGATTAAAAACAAACAAACATGAAAGAAAACCTAATAATCTGAGAGGTAAAGAGAATGATGGGTCGTGGATTGGGCTTTTATCACAAGTTTTCCATCGCATATGTATCAATATATTATTACATATCATACCTAATGTGCCTGTACGTTCTTATCCATCAAATTAAACTTGCTTTTGAGCAAAATATAGTAAGACTAGTGATTTAGGAGGAAAATTCACAGAGGTCATCTTTCTCAGAATGATAATTAATACTCCTAGTTTCAATCTGACTTTTGTCTGACCTTTTAATTTCAAGCGATAAACTCCATGTGGCCACAAAGATGGTCAGTAACCTTGATTCTCCCAGCAATCTGTCTGCTTTCAATGTCCTTTACCTATTTCTCAAGTGATGAATGAAAGCAAGAACTATTCATGTCACTCCAGTGCAGGGAGACGCCAGTCCAGTGCGAAGTGTGAGTTGCATATATTTCGCAAGTTCCCCTAGCTTTCTTTCACCGCAGAGGCCAAGGGCTGTGTAAAGTATGGCCTACAAGACAAAAGATGGTGTACGATTGTGCGGTATTTTCTCTCCAGGGAAATACAAACTTGTTTGAATGACAGGCGGCAGAAAAACTTAATCTAAAGTCCTGGTTGCCAAGATGAATAGATACGTTATTATGTATGGCAGGCAGGCTACAATTGACATGCATGTATGGCAGGAATTCTCAAGATCAACCAAGACCAACAGGATGGGAGTGCATGGAATTGAGGGCATCTGGAGAAGGGTGGGACCATGTTGGGACTGCCTGAAGGGTTTCGGATGCAAAGGGCCATCAGACTGGCCCAGGTGCTCCCGAGGAGGCCCACCCCATCCGCAATGCTAATAAACCCCCATTGTTTACATGACGGAGTGTGATGAATTGTTTAAGGTTTGAAGACCAAACTAGCATTTCCCCTTGGGCTTTTTTTATTTGCCCTGGGATGATTGAGGCTAGATGAACAACTCCGCAAACTCTAGTTAGATCTGCCTCCTGTGCCACGAATTCACACTTGGGTCCTTCTCAAGGTCCTCCCTGACGAATCTGTCGTCAACTGTTGACTTTTATGTAATGGTTAATTATCTCCTGTGTCGTCCCATTCTTCATGCTGTGGCTCCAGCCAGGCTCTTCATACTCATGTGTCACTTGTGATGTATTGGGGTCCTCCGTGGGTAATGTTAAAAGACGCCAGCATGATAGTTTGCTCTTCTCTAAATGGAAGAGTATGTTCCTTCAATAAAGGAAGAGTAGGAGCGTCTGATGTTCATAATTACTACAAGGCAAACTTTCGTGCTTGTTGTCCAACTAAATCTAGATGGTCATTTAGATGTTATGAACCATGGCACGTGAGTGTTATTTATCATTTAGGATGACTGCCCAAGTTTACTTACTTTCTGTGTGTTTGATTTGGTGGTAAAGAATGAGGAACACTGCAGTCCTTGCTATTCTGTAGCAGCCTTTTCTTTTGTCAATGTCAGGAGGAAGGTCATACACAAAAAGAATGAGATGCACTTTTGCTGGATGCTAAATAAGTCAATTAATCATCTGCATTGTGGATAGCGTCTGGTGCATAAGATATTTTACTACAGTACAGTCCAAATGTACTTTGTATCTGGTGATTAGTTGATTGATTGATTGATTGACTGATGGATTGATTGATTGTTTAATTGATCGATCGATCGATCGATTGATCGATTGATTGATTGATTGATTGAATGATTGACTGATTTCCATCTTAGTCCGAGCTCAACAATAAGGAATCGACGAGGAGCAAAGGATACCAATCGTCAAAACTCAGTCGAAACATATCAAAGAAAAAAAATATTAGTAAGTAGATGTGTTAGCATTTATGAATACACTGATGAAGACATATACTGATTATGGTGTCTCCAACAGCATAAGTCATCACATACCACAGCCATGTGTATAGAAACACAAGTTTCAGTCTGTCCTGTGCAGCCATGGCCAATTTGTGCTGTGTGACAGGTGGCGGAGACATGGCAGTTACGTATGACAGGGTCTGTAACCGGCTGTGGTCAGTGCTGACCAGAGATGGCCGCAGATCAATTCATCATCATATGTGGCTAACAGAGCAATCAAAGAGGCAATCTTATCCACTCTCCTATTTCATTGTTCATGCCAAATGGCCTCCCTTTCTCTGCACTCTGATTGGCCTTCATTGGAAGCCATTGGAGTATCGCCTGATCTGATCCACTGATTCCCTTCCGTTATGCAAACATTTACCTAAGCAAACTTGCATATATCGCGAAATATGAGTGGAATAAAGAATCAGAATCAGAATCAGAATTTCTTTTATTTTCCATACATACACTTAATGTTGCTGCTGCTATAGTGTATCATTAATGAAATGGATGATAAAGTATGAAGTATGGAGGGAGACCCCCACAAGGCAATTTGCCGCTTCTTGGAGGCCACCCATGATATAGGTCAGGGAGCATCAGCCATACACCAGGAACACTGGTACGTCATGTTTGACCACATGAAACTATTGAATCATCAATAGGTATATTTCTTATTTTGTCAAAGAGGTGCAAAAGAAAAGAATAGTATGCAATCAAATGATATTTATGACATATTTTCACAAGTGATCTGAAATCAGCTGGAAATGGTATAATGATAAGGAGAAGTAGAATCCCGAAGGAACCAACAGATGAACAAAATGGTGGGTATTTGAACAAGGCAGGCCAAGTTGAAGGATAGAACTACTAGAAGTGCAAAATTTAAGAAAAGATGTTAGATCACATGTCACAAGTAAGTAGATGTGTATGCCTCAGTATGGCATTAAGTTTAGCCATACATGTATTTGACAAGTAGTAATGACTCCATCAGGCATCCAAGCTCCATGAATATCAAAAGGACTGCATAAATTTCTTAGTTTCTTTATCTGGACACAAATTACTGTCGACATGAAAAACAATTAGGATCATTGCAGTCAGTAATGTATTGATTAATTATCGATTTCTTGACATACAGTTTGAAACCATGCATGCTATGAGAGTGTATTTTACTTTTAAATTCATTTGTCATTTCATTAAAAAACTTTGCTAACTTATATCTGGGACTGTTCTTTGCAAAATCATGGCTAACTCTTGGAAGTGCAAAGTTATCTAATCCTCTGGTAATATAAGAATGGACGCTTGAATGCCTGACAAATACATTACCACAAGTAAAATAAGCAGGCAATAGCTTATTTTCCAGTTTATAGCAAAATTTAAAGCACTGCAGCACACATATGTCAGTACACCTTAAAATTCCCAAACTTTTAAACAAAATTCCTGTATGAGCGTTATACTTGGCATTACAAATTGCTCTTATGGCTTTCTTCTGCAAGACAAGTAACCTATTCGCACATTTTTGCCAAAGCAATGCACCATAATTTAAATAGGGGACAATTAAAGCATTGTAAATATTCAATAATACATCAATGGGTAGAAAGTGCTTCAACTTGTTAAGTATACCTGCAGTTTTAGAGATCTTTTTTGTTATTAGATTAATATGATTTTTCCAACTGATATGCTTATCCAATAGAATTCCAAGAAAATTAAACTCTTCAACAAATTCAATATTTCCATTTTCAAGAACAAGATCTGGGTAGAACACAGATTTTTGTGGCATATGAAAAAGCATAGCCTTTGTTTTACGACAGTTCAGCGACAATTTATTTAGCTTCATCCAATCACAAATATTACACAATTCCTTATTAATTACATCTTGGACAGAGTTATTTTCTTGTTGGAAGGTACTTAAGGTGGCAGTGAGTGTGGTATCATCGGCATAGATAATGGGCTTGAATAGGGTACTTGCCTTGCAGATATCATTCGCATAGATAATAAAAAACAGAGGTCCCAGCACTGATCCCTGAGGGACACCAGTTGATATGTAAGCACGTTCTGACGTAACATTTCCAAATTCAACAAACTGAGACCGATCATTCAAGTAACTTTTAACAAGGTTTAAGGCTGATTCATGAAAACCATAATATTGTAATTTCCCAATTAAAATCTCATGATCTATAGTATCGAATGTCTTCGATAAGTCCAAAAATATACTAATAGGAGTTTCACCTTTATCTAAGTCAAACAGAATTCTATCAACAAGTTCTAGAGCAGCCAGTTCAGTAGAATGCATCTGCCTAAACCCGTATTGACTTGTATAAAAAAGCTTATTATTGTTGAAATAATCATTTATCTGCTTGTGTAATAATTTTTCATAAACTTTGGAAATGCTCGGTAAAATAGAAACTGGTCTATAATTATCCAAAATATATTCTTCACTTTTCTTGTACAATGGGATCACTTTAGCAACTTTTAAAGCATCAGGAAAGATATTTTGGGAAACACATTGATTAAAAGAGGTTAGGGTCACGGGCAGTGTAGTATGCAAATGTATCTCTTGGATTGAAAGGTTTCAGGCATATTGGCACAACCGGTTAAGGCAATATTGCGTATTGTGTAGGGTGATGTCAGACCAACTACAACATCCCATTTGGCAGAGCAGAGGGACCTGCCATCGCATCAACAGATCCAAAAGCTGTGGTTTTGCTTTCACACATATGCAGTCATTATATCTCATTGAGATCTGCTTTGGGATGCCTTGTGGTCCATGACTACAAAGAATACACGGCACTTTGATGACTTCCATAGCCATCAGAAAAATATTGTGTTTGCATACGTATGAATAACCAATTTTATTTCAAAGTTTGGAGTGGATTATCATTATGATAGTGCTGGCAGTGATGTGCTATTGGTGTGGGTCCAGCAAAAGTAGCCAGTGATTGGGACTGTTCAAACAGCATCAATTCTTGATGCAGTAGCTCACGCCAAAGGTCCACTTAGGAATCAGCAAAGGTCTGTGTCATTTGGGGATTCATCAGATGTATTATTGGAAGCATGGATGTCATGCGAGCAGGGTTTATATCGATGGGGCATCCTTTGAAGCTCCCTCAGTGCTGTCCTTGAGTGCTCCGCTTCCTTGTGTGCAATATGCAAGGGGACACCGGCTCGCCAATCTACATCATCACAACTTTTAAACAAATCTAATCACGCGCAAATCAGCAGAGGTTTTCACACGAAAACAGCACATCAGTTCTCTGATTGGCAGTGACAAGATAATAAACCTCATATTTTGTCCGTAATTCAAGCGCAAAGGCAAAGAAAATTCCTGAATTCTGATAGCCGGTCCTTTCGAACGCAGCGCAGTGGGCCCCAGACTTAGTAGAACGAAAGTGTGATGGCGTAGAGCGAAACCCGGGTTGGGGTTGATTCCATCATCATGCTTATCAGTAGCTTTGAGTCAGGAGGCTACGTCAACACTCCTAATCAGGAGGCTGAAGCAGCTCTGGTGAAAGCAGATCAAAGGGTACTGCAAGGACCCACCCCTAGATTAACAGACCTGATTGAACCATTGTTAGCCTCCAACCATCCAAGCCTGGATGCCCCACGCACTTGGCAAAACTGACATAGGTGTTATCCCCAGACGCATGAGACATAATTGCAATTATCTACCTCATCTTGGGACTAATTCTCTTGAATTTACCACCCAGACGCGGGATGTCATTTCCATCAGCATGGGATGCAAATTCCGTGCTTTGAAGTTGCAGCTAACAGAATGCATAACACACAAGCTAGTAATCTGTTGTTAAAACGGATTGCAGTGGATTTAATTTCTGCAAATTCCCTGGCTTTGTTAGCTCATCTTAAACCACCTAAACATGCAATTTGAGTAACTTTCACAATTCCCAAAAGATCACTTTTTAAATCGATGTGAATTGTCATACCATATTTTGCAAGTTCGAAACAGGCTGCTTTAGGGTCAGCTCAGTGGCAGAGATGGATTTCCTATTCTTAACAATAAAAATGAGCGATGACCTGAGCAGAAAGGGTGATTGTGTGAGGGAGATGCGCAATCATGTTGGAGGCCTGTGTACATTGTGGTCGAGAGGCTGGCATCTGCTGTGGGCTGGAAGTTAGTAGGCTCAGGTGCTGTGAGATAAATCACTTTAATCAGAGTGCAGCAGAGAGCAAGGCTTGGCTAGGGCATGGGCGATGACACATACACGGTCTCAGTGTGACTGTTTACATCCTGCTGTTCAGGCCCCTGTTCAAGCCTACTTCCTTCGGCCTTTCGATAGACACAATGCCAATCCACCTTAAGCAAGGGATGTCCTCCACTTCTCCATTGTTGTGAGATGCAGGGTGACGCAGCTCTTTTGGGTCCACTAGTCAATTGACAGGGCAACAAGCAACGCCCTGGTGCACACCCCCACCCATTCCTCATCACTCTCCATCCAGACATGCCCCGCTGCATCCCTGTTTCATCCTGCTGCATCCCAACGAACCTTCCTCATCACCCCGACTCCACTTAAGATGGGATTTTAAAACCACTGGCGGCATGTGGTCGCAAACTTTGTAAAGTTTAACCGCGGGACTCCCAAGTTCTTGTAAGTTTTCCTATGACAAGCCTATCAGTCAGGGTTAGTTGCGTCGATATTTCCAGGGCCCAGTGAGGAAGATATAGTCTCAACTGAGACAAATGTCATCTCCACTTCAATGCCTCCTCCATTCTTATCAAACCTCCTTCATGGAGATGCTCAAGTACCATTCACTTCTTAAAAAGTGATGTGTGCAACTGTTTCTTTTTCTCCTTCATCTTCCTTTAGATTTCACGTTTATGTCCCCAGGCTGTCGAGACACTTCATAAATTTTAATCCACCTCCAAGGACATTGCAGCAACTTCGCTCAAGTTGGACGATGCCAACAAGTTGTTCCATTCTTATGCATCAAGTTGAGGTGAGACACTTGCCCCTTGGGTTACACTTTCGTGTGCAGGCAAAGTACCAACTTGTGAAATATGTAGCTGGTGGTTATGTTACAGTTTGTCATTATGAACATCTACAACATTCCTTTATCACTTACAGGATAGCAACAGCTTCACTTTTTTGTCATCCGCTTACCTTGATACATCGCTTGTTTTAAGTCTGCTGTCCCTATAGAAGCAAAATTATGAGAAATTAATCGAAAATACACACACCCAACCCAAAGAGTTAGCATTCCCACGAAAGTTTGAGAATTTCTCGGCTTATGCAATGCTTTCTTTATTGATGATAACCCATTTTTAGCTTGTCAATAAAATGGATCAGCCTTTCAAGCATAACATTGGAATAATCATTCGGTTTTTGGCAATTTGTCTTTCTGCAAGAATTGTTGATCGTCATGAAATGAGAAGATTGCTCTAAGAAGGAAGTGTGCACGCCATCCACCACCCTGCATGTACCGAGTATTAATAATTAGAAATTGCTGCAGAAAAAAATACAGCTCTCCACAGATGAACGTCCAAGTTGTTGCAAAGTTTTGGATTACATTAAAGAACCAAGTTGTGGTGCACGGAAAATGCTCCATCCGAGAGCATGACAATTGCATGTCGACATTAACTTATCAATTTCTTCATGTTGGATTGAGTATTTTTCTCATCAGCAATACATGTTACAAACAATTCACCATGCGTCGGTTCATAATGAAAATGTGTATCCATTATCCTACCAATTCTGCAATTTGGAACTAGTTTAGGTCACAAAAATGTTCCATCCATCACGCAGTGCATTATGCCATTTGTTTCAGGAAATTACTGTATCACAAATCATGTAAACTTTATTAGACCCTGCAGGTAATTAATGCTATTCATGTACTATAATACGAAATATGGCAATCATCTATGTGCAACGCAGTGCATGTCACAGTTTTCAAGCCTTTTAAGTGAATTCAATCAACTTATTGTATAATTACCGTGGGTGATTTGTCAAAGAACATGAGAGCAACAGCGTGTGTATCAGCCTTATAACATGGGAAATAATATGGTACTACATTATACTTTCCATAAATATAGGGATTTGATAAGACCCAATTAAATTTAAAAAAAAAAATTTGTACTCATAAAGTTGATAACCCCACCACAACTACGCACAGTTACAGACACATCAATGGATAGCAGGGAGAGATTCTATAGTAAGCCAATGTGTGTTTGGTCTGGGCGTTCTGGTCTGGCTGCATGGGTGGCATTGGATGTCAGTGGTCAGCATTTCCAACACGTCCACTTGTTTGTACTGACCAGAGCTGACCCTGGCTGTCTCGTTTTGTTCCTGGTCTCCCACCCTCGCAACTTCTCTTGTGTTACTGCAACGTGTCAAGATGTGTATAACTCGTTTGGGGTTATTAGTCCACTTCCGGCAACTCACCAACATCGTCACGCGTATTCCGGCGAGGCTGGCTGCCACTTCACTCATATACAGCGTATACCTCCGCCAGCCTCCTTACATAAAATGTAGTGCGAATATATGAATGAAGCAAACGTGTATGACACCCTGCAACACTTTAGCCATCAACACAAGACAGAAGGACGCACCTAATGCTTCGTGGTTTACATTGTGTCAAAAGTGTGATGGACATAAGAGCCACAGTGTTTCTCATAAAAGCAAGAAGAGTTCGCAGAAACAAAACTGCCTTCCTGCCAATAAATTTATGTGTCTTCTCCACTTCCCTGTATATGTGGTTTGGGTCTGAGTCATGTGGAGACCAGATACATGCGGTACACATACGTTTCACTCTGTTGAACATAGCGGCTTGCTTTTCATATTCATCAAGTGTTTATATACATTTTTATTTATATTAATGTAGCTTTTTTAGCTTGTCTCTATACGTTTGAGGGATATCATTGCGTGAAGGTGTGATAAAGAATACAGACCTTCCGAAAGAAATACTTAACTCCGGAAAGTAGAATTGTCATTAGTGAATTGCATTAGTGGATCCATTTTTTCCAAAATGCCCAAGCTAAAGCTCTGCAGACTAGACTCCATGACACCTTGCAAGGAGTCGTGCAGTTGTATCTATTTTACTGCAGTTGTGATGTGAATCTGGCTGAAGGGCTCGGCCTTAATTTCCTGAAGACATCAACCTTGGTATAAATAGCCACTTAAGGAAGCAAGTTTTAACTTGTCACCCTGTTTATTACTTGACTTGTAAATTGCTTCCGTCCACATCTCCTGCGGCCACTGAGTCTCATGCCGTCTGAGAAGTGAGACTTTTAGGCTGCAGGATGGACCGGTGTCCTCGCTTTTCCTGGTTATTCCTGTTGATGGTGGAATGCTGGAGATTTCTTTGGACACTGCGGTGTATTTATTATGGCTATTTTTGAGTCAATCTCCTCCCCTTAGTTGATTTTGTGTTATCGCTTTGGCACAGACGGCTGCCTGCTCTTCAGGGTGATCCCTATTTTTACTGCAGGAAGAACCAGAGCAACCAAGATTACCTACAGCTTTGAAATTGTCGCTTTATGCACACATTTCTCAAGCAAAAATTATGGAAATATTCACTGCGGCCAAGCATATAGTCTGCGATACGCTGTAGTCCTCCACTGCACAAAAGAATATTGGGTCCAATACTCTGTGTTACGGATAAAGCACGGACAGCGATGGCCTCAGTTTCATAACTTTTCTCCGGTACCTCTTGGCGAAGGTACATTAAATGCTATTGAGTTTTTAAAATAACTTTGAAAGTCTAACACTGTACAACATAAAAAGACAATCTTCAGGAAAACAGATATGGCTGTGCAATTGTTTAGAGAGGCACAGCAACATGTTCATTGACATTTTCAGTCGAAAGGAGTTCAAATGAAACACAAAAGGTAAATGTCAATGACACTGTTTTAGACATTAGCAGCTCAAGCAAGTTTTTCTTTGTTGGGCAATTGATTTCTTGCTTGAGTTGAACAATGAAGTGCAAGCATAAAGGACACAGAATACAGTTGCATGGGACCCTTACATGATTCTTCAGGTATAATTGGCAAGTAATCAATCTCCGTTACAGACACCCACATTGCACGCACACACAAAAAAAACCTATGCCATTTAGCTTGAATCAGTCAGGTTGACATCATTTCCAAATGTCAGAGGAATAAACAAAATCTCAAAGTTAATTTTCCAACTGCAGATTCCTGAAAGCAGATCTTTAATAAGATTCCACGCCTTAATTCATCATGAGGAGAAAATCACTGGATGAAGAATTCCTTTCTACCCATCAAAAATAGTTTGGCAGATAAGGAGAGGTTTTAATTTTGAATTATTTCACCCATCTGAATCAGTCGAACATAATTGGAAGATAATGACGAGATGACAGAGGCCCTAGCAACCGTGACATCATAACTTCATGGCTGATCAAGCAATATTCTTACCAAAAAGAAAAATTCTTCGAAAAGACTGTCGTCCATCATCTTACTGGAGGACCATAAAATAGTTCCACATTACAGAATTAGATAACTCAAGTGCAATTAGACTCATAAATAACTAAATCATAACAAATTAAACATGTCAGCCGAACCCCTTAAGGTATCAATCACAACATGAGCTAATTGTTAGTGAGTTTTTTTTTTGTTTTTTTTTACGATTCATTATTCCGTGCGCTTGTGACAAAGTCATTTTTGCACAACTGGAATTTATCAAAACTTTTGAAATGGCCTAGAGCCTTTCAGAAAGTTGATAACTAGAAAGAAAAAGTTGCCGCATGAATTCTCTTGGCTTTAAATTACAATCGTCAGGAGATATTCGCATTTCTCAAATGAAAAACCTTTAAATGAACTTAATCTCAGAAACTGAGACAAATAACGCCATGAAATCCAATGGTCCCCTGTTACTATGGCATACGAATTCCTCATTAGTTTTCCTTGTCTCATGATATTATGCGCTCTTCTATATTACTCTATTGCTTCTCTGTAACTCATAAAACTGCCTTTTCCAAGTGCAATATCTTAAACATGGCCAATGACTAACGCAACATCTCACTTTGGTACTGACTGAAAGGTGCTCACTGAAAGGAGGAATGACCCCAAGATTAGACGAATGAAAGGAAAAACAGTCCTGGCATGTTGTCTTTTATCTGCTGAGAAGAGCTGCTAAAATATTTTCTTTAGGAAACTAACTACCGAACGTCAAAGCTTGCTTCTGCGAATATCTCCTTGTTTTGCAAGTCATTTGCTGTCGGGCACAAGGTGTATTATGAAAATAATAACAAGGGCGTAAAAGACCTTACAAAGGCGTTTCAAAGAGACGGGAGAGCATCTCAGACGATTAGTATTCAGTCGGGGCATCCAGCCGATGCCGAGAGCACTGATCTCTGTGCCATTTCAGGACGTATGCTTGACATTTTACAGGTCTGAAGTCACCTGTTGAGGAGGCAGCCACTCAAGTGTCTAACAGGCAAAAAAGGCGTCCACCCAGACCCCACCCAGAGACACAAAAAAGCACTTCTGCGGGAGGTCGTCTGAGAACGTCTCTTTTTAGCAGAAACCACAGACAAATGCTGGCATCAGCACCTAGCCAATATACTCGACAGATGCCAGGCTCACGTCTCTATTTACGAAACGGCAGCAAAAGCAAGCAGAAATTGCTACTTGTGAACAATGTGAAACTTCTTTCTCTGAAAACTTATTAGATTTCAGATTTAGGTACTTTATTTTTTTTACTTAAACCGGGTTACAGCGTAAGATAAAATACAACATAGGGTGGCCCCTTTTAGACATATTTGATGCGCTGCCAGACACCCACCATATTGTTAACCAGGTGTTAAACAACACTCAGTATTGTGTATTATTGCAAAGAGAAAATTTCGTAGTTTATAAAGAGAAACAAGCAATTATTCAATGAAAATTTCCTTCGTTTTAACATTATATTTGTTGCATAAATAGATATGGAGCACACAGTTATAGGAGCAAAGACACATTGCTTTATTCAACAGTACTTACAGCACTGGAGTCTATTTTTTGGCAGTTCACACTGTCAGAGGGCCCCAGTCTGATGCTATACACTCCTTCAACAGATTAGTCCCATGCTACCAGTCCTTCCAGCTCTGCTTCAGACTAGTGAGCAAGAAAACTCCGTGGGACAGGATTAAGTGCTATACATAATCAATGCTAAAAGCATTCCTGCTTCCATTTTGCCCAATTAAGGCAGGTTTTTAGGGCCACAACTTTTTACTGCTGTCTCTCGTAGTACGATGCCCCCCTGTACTCTTTACAGATGTACATAAAAATTTCCTTTCTAACTCTTTCAAACAGTTAAGAGTAGTAGTCTCTCCTAAACAAATTGCAGCAGCTGGTTCAAGGTCAGCTGATCGCCCCACCGGTGACCTTAACCTAGCTCCTGCATGGTCAATTGGACCTTTACTGGATTGAAAACAAATTGCTCCAGACAACTGGAATTAACAAATCAACTACCTCTTGTTTTAATTTAGTGAACAAGGAAAGTTACTAAATCACAAGGTGATGTTTTTTTTTCTTTAGTTCCCAGCTGATTCAGAAAGTCATGGCCATCGGCAATTGGAAAGTAAATGACTAGCAGTTGTCGTAGTGTTTATGGCAGAATAAATGAGGGAGAATCGCTCAAGTCTTTACAAGGATGTTTTCACTCATTGACATTTGAAATATACTTGACACGCAGAAATTTTCCCAATGCTAGGTGCAGCTAATTATCCCATGCCTAGGTGCATTTTATCATGGAGCCACCAGGGGCTCCATGATTTTATCCTATACAAGACTTTTCCCGGGAATATACAGAGGGAAAGTTAGCTGTACGAGGGGGAGTATACTGATTTTAAGGTGATCATTATGGCGGGATTGTATGTAGTGTTTACTAGCATATACTGGCAGGCAATCATGTGTCTGAAAAGACTGAAATGTACGGATAGAGGAAAACGGATGATTTTCCATAAAGGAAGATGGTACATGGGCGTCGTCACCTTGCAATCCATGAAGATTGGAAGAATACTAGACAGAGAAGCAGATTGCCTGCTTGCTCAAGCCAGGGTGATGGGATCACGTATATCCCGGGATGATATTATCACGGTTGGTGGCACCTTAGGCAGGCACACAAGTAAGGTAATGCCAGGCCAGCCTCCTTCTAATCTGGCTTGAAGCAAATCATTTCGGAGGTCAGAGGTGCTAACCTGTTAAGAGCCCCATGGCCTCAAAGTATGAAGGGCCGTGTCCAGCTTGCTGTACACGTCCTTCAAAATTGCGTTTCTTTAGCATAGAAAAGGCAGATCTGTCACACTGGCTTTTCCGTGCACCCAAGTCCTGCTGATGAAAGGTCCATTACTACCAATTCTGCGTTTCCTGCTTCTTTCTTATAACTTTTTGGAGCAGGAGTGATGCAAGGAGATGAATTCCACCATATCCATCATACCCTTCTTTATGAAATCTTTGTAGTGCCAATGTGACACTTTTTCCCAAGCAGCGCCTTATCCTACAATATAGCAGTTTCCGTTTATCAGTTCTGAATCTCAATGTTGGTGATATTATTTATTCAGCTTTAATCACGACCTATCATTATATAGATTTCTCTGCATATGGAACACTATGCAACACAATATGGGAGTAAGATTACAAAAGTAAAAAGAGATACAATGACCATGGTAGACGTGATGATCATTGCCTTTAATATTTGGAGATCAAAGTGGGTGCTGTCAGCTTATGTGCTGATGCGATGGACATAGATAATAAGGGTCAATTCTTGGCATCAGTGGCTTAGCAGCAGAAGCAGCAGCAACAGAGGCAACAGAACAAGACCCAGCAGTAACATAGAGTCTGATGTTTCCAATGGCGCGAAACTTGTTCGTTTACATTGTGTCTTGGCTCTCTGACTTTTTTTTCCTGCCTTTTTTTTCTTTCTCAAATCTTTGCAAGTTGAAGTGACTTTGTGCGGCTCTTAGTGAAGTGCAATTCTTTTGGCCCTGCCTTCATAAGATTATATGCTAGCAGCACTGAGACCAGTGGTAAATCAAGTCCTAATATGCTGGGATATACCGTGGAATTGAAAGAGCGGACGACCTATTACTCAGCCTCCAACGTGGGTGCATGATCAACCCTCACGTATCTGTAGGTCGCCGTGATCGAATCCCCACCCTCGTAATAGACCTGTCTGTCTGGAATGGAAAAATCAAATGGCATCAACGATTTTACAATCATCAGGTATCTGCTTAAAGTCCGAAAGAAGATGATGGCATCGAAAAGAATCTACAAAGTCAATGAAACTACCCTCGGTTGTAACTAATCAAAATGTGCATAAAACGACAGATAATTTCCATCAAATTCATGCCGATTTTAAAACAGACACCTTTATGATGAGGTTGTAGTTTTCCTGACATTTTAATTAGTTGTGTACAATTATTAATGAGTTGATTTTAATGCAATATTTTAGTTCAGTTAAAAGTATATGCTTCTGGTTTCTACTACCAAATATAGTTATTCAATCTTAACCTAGAGAGCCTCTACATAGCCCACTCAGGTGCTGATGAGGCGTTAAACAATAACTCACACACACACACACACAGTTCAGTTAAAACTTACTGTCTGATGTGAAGAAGTTTTCCAGTGCAGTCAACTGGGAATGAACTTGGTGCTCAACGATACAAGTTATTACACTCTGGTGGTTACAATATACCTAATTCTGGACCAGTACTGACCTCAGGCACAATTAACATTGTTCATGACTAGTGTATGTGTAATGTTAATTAGCAAAGCGGGCTGTACGGTCAGTCAGGCATGACAATTTGTCACGTAATTAACAAAGACCTTTGGTTGAATAATGCACACTCCGTCTGGAACACTTCTTTACTTTAGACAATAACAGAAGCATGATTGTGAAATATTTATTTTTTCCTCAACAAATTGATTGCTCACTTGGGAGCTTTTGAACTCTACCACGTGGACATCTTCAACAAACACATGTGGTGGGACAGAAGAAGCAAAATAAGGGATGCCTCGTCATGTAAAGTGGGTCCAGAAGGAATCCTACCTCAGGATACATCCGACCTAGAGGTCTTATGTTTAGGACTTCATGGAACCAGGCACTTGGAGTGAACTGTAGTAACTGGCACGAGGAAGTCGTGTCAAAACAGAGTGGAATGAGCTCAAGTTGTTTTAAACTTTTTGTACACAAAACTCATTGCAAGGCGTAATGCTTGGAGTAAGTTTAATCATATGGAAATTCTCAGGGCCGAAGTATGAAAGGGTTTTGTTTATGCTGTCAATCAAATGAAGTAGTAGACTACCATAATGTTTTAAGAAAGTTCTATGCTAGATGAAAGATAAATAATACCAAAGATGTAAGATGTATATGGAATGGGAAGTTCCACCACCTCTCATTGTAATTACCGAGTCTTCTTATCAGTTTCAACTTTTAGAAAACTCAATATTGCCATTTGCAACTACATTTCTAATTCCCAAATTAAAGAGAAACAACTGCTGAGAACCAGAAACGTTGTTAATGTTGGAAAGTCTTAGAAATGTGACTGAATTATTCACTTAATTAATTGCTATTTTAGGAACACGAAGGTGATATTTTAGATTCGGAAGATTTTTGAAAAAACAAAAGGCTCAGTTTCACGACATCTGAGTGATATTTCTCTTTGTTAGGGATGAAGAAAAAAACTGCTATTGCTTAACCGCTCTACTTTGTGTTTTTCAGATGTTTTCCATGGACTGCTACTTCCGGCAGAGTTGGAGAGACAGCCGCTTAAGCTTCAAGCCACAGAACAACATCAGCGAATTGCGACCGAGTATCAAGATGCTCAACCAGATCTGGAAACCCGACACGTTCTTCCTGAACGGCCAGGACTCCTACCTCCACACCATCACCTACGAAAACAAACTCTTCAGAATCAAGACCGACGGAGGCATCCTATATTCTCAAAGGTAATCACTCCACGGCTGAATCAATTGCTCAAGAATTGCCACCAGTTGTCTCAGGTTGTCTTTCTTGGTCGTTGTGTTCTCATGGTGCCAACACACAACTTGCAATTGAGTGGCAAAGTGCTCCAGGCTCCAACATAGGATTGGAAACGTTTCTTGCACTATGTCGTGTGCCCTTTTTATCCAAAATTATTAGCAGGAATGACTTCAAACTATAAACTTATCCTACAGGCCACTACCAAAGAATAGCGAAAGTGCACAAATAAAGAATAAGCTTGTTTATCGTGCCCTACACAATAGTTCATCGATTCCTGTCTGTCATTCTTACGATGCAATTATTTATAGCATGGCCTGGGACAAGGAGTGGGGACAGCTATAATCAACCACTTTCTATCCCAAAAATCTGTACAAAAAAGTGGATATATGGTAAAAACCTTGGTATGTAAGATGCTGTCTAGACAAAGGCTTTTTAAAAAGTATTTCTGGGTCAGTTCGCAGCTCTGACAGGAGAATAAATGCCAGTAAAGCAACCATCAATGACAGGCCAGAAGAAGTACAGTGTGTCTGACCACTGGGCTCTGCAGCCCTTGACACATGTGGGAAAGTAAGCAGGTGACACTAACAACACCTGCTGCTTCCACTTTTCCTGCACTTCTTAGGCTTGTGGCTAATGTACTAGCAGCAGTAAATAGTTATAGGGTTGCTCTTAGTTTAAATATCAGCCTTCGATGATGATGCTAAATAGTCAGTTAAACTGATGTGTTCAGTAGCTGTCCGTCCAGACTGTCCTTTGTTTCCATAATTAAGGTGCTAAATCATTTTGCAATTCAATTAAAGATTTTCCATCTAGTTTGCTGCTGCGAAATTATCAAACGGTTTCAATACCCTCTGCCAATTCTTATGACAAATAGAAACTGGATGCCTCTAATGTTACCCATGTGGCTCAATGGATCTTGGAAATTGATGCAATTCCTCGTCTTTAACCAAAGAGACAAGTGGCAGCAGTTCTTCGAACAAGATTAGGAAACTGGGAGGTTTGTATTGGAGACGATCTTGCAAAAGAAGGCTAATATTTTTCACCTATTGAGAAAGAGAAGGAAATATATAAATCTATCGGATTCTATTAAGTAAGTGGTGCTTCTTAGAGACCATCAGACATGGCCCTGTACTAAGACAATTTGTGACCATGTCTTCCTCTGGGCCTCTCATCCTCCTACGCAGGGCCGAAGAAAAGACAGGCTTCTGCGTCATGTAGCAGTCTTGTCCAATTATTCTCCTGGTAAAGAACAGAAGTTAAGACAAGGTTATATCTGGCCAGGTTCTAGCAGTTGTGGGAGTTTAATGTTTAATTGCTAACAGTTATTTCCTCTTCCCGCATGCTGACAGATCTACGAAGTCTGTGATTAATGGGAACTTCGGTGAATACTCAACAATTTAAAAGATTTATCGACTTTATTTATTTGTTCAACTTTCTGCAGTCGATCTCCCACACATCCATTTATTCACCAATCGACATTTGCGGGTGAAATTTCCCAGACAACGCCCATTAATTCTTCTCAATTCGAGTATTTATGAATGCTTCGGCTTAAAGGTGCCTGCAGCTTCAATGTCATCCAAATTTCGAGTTTTGTGAGATTTACTCATTTCTCTTCCATAAGATCCGTGTTTTCACAAATCAGAATGCTGCTGGTTAATGTTAGGTTGATTAATGTTATAGCTAGATTGCTCATGATGATAATTTCACATTATGGAGTGCTAGTGATGTCATCTGAGTCCTGAGCATCCAACCTACGAATCTGTGATTATCTGTCTTATGGAATGGGAAAAAAGTTGTCAGCCTATGACGCAGAAGTTGCGAAGAAACTGGACTATAGCCTTTGGGCTTGCATGTGAACTTAGGACTAGAAGTGCCCTACAGAGGCTGTGATGTTCTTAGCATCTCCCCTGCCCTCTGTCTATTGACTTATGCTAATGATTACTGTAAAATATTCCCTCCCCTTCTGAATAGAACTCGATAACGAGCTGTAAATAAATATGCTGATGTAGTTGAAGGACTGTAGTATATGACGTTATTGCCTCTATCTAGCGACTTTTCCACAGCTTCTTTAGGCAAGCTGACAGTTTCATTACTTCTTCCAAGACATATGGCTGACTGGAGGTCGCTGGTTTTAATCCACTGTCATTGTTTGTCACTTCCATTTCGCTTTATCTGAGTGATATTAATCTCTCTTGACAGAGCTGTGATTGGCAAAATATGTCATTTTTTACGACTTTCGTCAGAAAAGTTCATTTCGTGATAACACCGATTTCTGGATAAGAAAACAAACAAACTGTGACCAAGTTGGATTCGACATTCTACAGAGTAGTCAGTTTGCATTGCTTTCTAACTGGCTCTTTCTTTTGCCATATATACATTGTACCATTTGGGTTCAAACTTTTAAAAGAACGATACAGCCTTCAGCAACATAGTCATGATATAATTCTATATGAATGAAATAAAATTGAGATAAACAACATTTTCCAAGGAACTACAACCAAAAGGCCGATCCTCGAGAGCTTTAGAGAGACAATATGTTGTCCGTCTCCTTTGAGTTCTACATTATACAATGTGAGGTACAGCAAGACCCTGGTCCCATGGGACGACCCTGCGTGACTCCTGTCCATAGAAGAAAGTCATATGGCAGTATATGTTTCCCTGGAGATTGATAATCAATAGTAATGAGTGGTTTATGAGTCTATAATAACCTAATATGAGGTCATGCATAATTCACTTGTGCCACGGTTATATCATAATAATGATTCCATGTGTTCACTGCCAATCATAAGCAGTAATTGCCTCTCTGCCTCTCAGAGGGATTCTCTGGATGATCCTAGCCTGGGGCAGGTGCCGTTTTATAGCAGCCCTTCAGGGCTTAATGTGTGTGCAACAAGATAGGCCAATGATTAGTTATGATATTACGGTGTTAAATTCGGAGTTTTTATGTGCTTGCAAGTAAATATAGTGTACAGCACGTTGATGGACTTCTAGCAGCACTCCTAATTGGCCCACCCAAGCTATTCCATACTTACCTATACTTAGCTTCTTGACTGCCACAACTTTTGGAGTGTTTCTCTAAGAAAAAGGTGTTGCTGCAAATAGGGGAAGATGATGGAGGTGTAATGGCGTGTCTAGATGCGGAACAGCAGCAGCCGCAGCCCTGAAATGTTCTGCTATGTCACGAAGGTGTAATTACCTGTCCCCAGTAATGAATAGAACCGCGTCAAATGGAAAGTTCAGGTAATTTCATTGACTGCTTATTCACGAACATTGTATGTCTGCGGCTGTTCTCATGCGTGGAAATGATTTTGCTGGAGCCGGAGTGACCAATTAGTGAGTCATTACAGTTCCCGCGACTCATTAGTATATTCACCTCAGTAGCAGGCATTGTGAAAGTCAGCCATGAAAGGTGTCAATGTATGTTGCTGCTCCCAGCTTGACACTTCTACAGAGGTTCGCTGCACAGATCTGCCACAGAGGTCTGCCATGCAGGTCTGCCACGGAGGCCAGGCTAAATTGGGCTACATTGGTTAAGGTGCAGGGGCCATTTATCGCCGTGAAGCTGGCTCCAATATGCCCCAGGAAAGGAACCGTCTCCTTGTAACCATTAAGTGAAAATCGTGAGAGCAAATGACATTCTCATGAGCAGTCACACCCAGCCCCTCCTCCCCGGGCCTTCTTATTTGAATTATGTGCCGACCTCTCGTCGAATTCCTGTCGGCCACTGGCACTCCTGGGCGCTGGGGATCCTTCTTGGAATATGTGGGTTGGCCTGGGTTGGCCTACAGGTTGGCCAGGGGTTGGCCCGTCCATCGGTCGAAACATTTGTCCTCGTTATTCGCCTGCTGGGCGATAATGAGGTCGTGCGGGTCACCAATTAACAAGCCCTCGTGGCACCCAAATGTCAGACAGGTCAAACATTCTCTGGCACAAATCACCAATGGATCTAAGTCTATCACAGTCACCTTTTAAAACCCCCCTACAAGATGAAAGACTTTGTTTCAGGTGCATTTTACAACCAAACAGCAATTGACAAATCGCCCAGGTCCTTGGTCCTCCATCTTTCGCTCAATGAAATCGCTGTCTCAACAACCACAGGCAAGAAGGAGAGCTCAAAAGAAGAATCTGTCCTTCTCCCAATGATTCTTCCATTTATCGCAACCGCTCAAGTAGCCCCGGGTCAAGCAGAATGACCGCTTCGGCTTGTGTGGACATTTCGATTGTAACAAACACCGAAATCAATTTTGCCAGAAACCTCGAACAATCACGACCCAACGAGATGATTTCTTGCTGCCTCCGGGAAGAACAGGAGAAAAAGAGAATTTAATTTATCTTCAAGTGAAACATCAAACAATTCTCCTCTTAAAAATTCAACCCATTTATACAGAAGAAAGGTTAATATTTACATTTTGTTCATCCACTTATGTGTCACTTTCAGTTTGATTGTAATGTTGTTTTTGATAAGTTTTTCCAACATAGAATATACGTATATTGTACATTAGTATATTTAGAGCTCTGCGAAGTCTAGCTCTAAAGGATTTCATATTTTTTTTGTCACTCCGCGAGTTGCGAACGTGACGCCTGGCTGAGACGTGACACTTCTGCTTTCTCTAAAACTCTAAACTTTTTAAATTAATCTCTCAAAATTGCTGTTCTCGTTATTATTCAAAGTAAAAAGTGTATCTGTCTTTCTGTCCAACATGCTATCTGTATGTCTGTGGTTGGTTTCTTAATTTCTGTCTCTTTTTTCGTCTTTCTTTCTATCTACCTACCTATCCATCTATCCATTTGTCAGGCTATCTATCTATGTATCTATGTATCTATGTCTCTATCTATTTATCTATTTATCTATCAATCATTCTATCAATCTATCTATCTATCTATCTATCTATCTATATTTCTTTCTTTCATTTTTCCTTTCTTTATGTTTTCTACTGAAGATTTTAAATCCTTATTAAGGCAACTGAAGGTGATGAGTTTTTGATAACAATTTTTAGGACATCAAATCAACATGAAATGGGCAGATATCGTTTTTAAAAATACTTAAACATCACGCTATACACATGAGAATCGTTTTTCTTTGTAGAGATCAACATTGATTTGTTTTTAAAGAGGACAAAAATCATTACAGAAAATTCATTAAGTATTCAGTCAATGGGTCACAAGTAGTTGACGAATTTTGTTTGTCATTGAATGCGAATTAATAATTTAATGTATCAATAATTATATTTATCCATGTAAACGTTTTCATGCTTCTCTGTTGTTGGGATGTGCCAAGGTGTGGTGTGATAAACTACCCTGAGTTGCGAGCAATGAGTTGTTGTTGGTTGGCAGAGCCGAGAGAGGGAGCCACCTGCTAGCAAGTGTGTTGGCGGTGGCTGCTGCATCTTCTTAGTCTTTGGTCTTGTGCATGGTTTGTCTCCTGCACTGAGGTTCTCTGCTCTAAATATGTCTCTTGTTGCCAGCCTTTGTTTCTCATGGAGGCCAAGCCAATGGAAGACACGAAAAACTTTGAGAAAGAACAGGTGTCAAGCAGTACGCATGTTTATCACGTAAAACTCATATTGGCTACAAAGGCATCAAGTGAAAAAAATAAGGCGCCTTCTTGAATTATGATGTTCATCAAATTCACAGCCATTTTTTCGGTTTGTTTACTTTGTCAACATTGTCTTTGTCAGAAGAGACCTGTAGCTCAGAATTTTGCAGCTGTTCATATTGATGCATTCTCCAGATTATTTGTCAATATGACGACGTTTAATGTTTGTCAATAGGCGAATTTTAGGCGTGTTTAATTGAGTTATGGGCGACCAAGTTTCTTACTTTCTTGCACAAATTCCAGCGTAGCCCATCTTATGGGTTTAAGAGTTAAGATAAACAGATCGCATCAAAGGTAGCAAAAATTTGTGTAAAGTTTCCAGACAAGGGAAAGTTTCACAGTGTTGGTGCTGGAAGCGTTCAGCAAGGCTTTCCACTTAAACCAACTGTCATGGTGTTAATGGCACAATTGGGCCACTTCAACTCCTCAAGGCTGCACCAGGTCTCTCAGCAAGGTCTCTCAGCAAGGTCTCTCAGCAAGGTCTCTAACTTACTAACAGGAAAGCTTCTCACAAAGTTCTGAGGAATCTTGACACCCGAAAGCTTGTTAAACCCTCCTTTGTTATTCTGCAAGACTGTTCTGTCAGCTCCACCTGAGCAGAAATTCTGGAAGCCTCTTTAAGCTCAGTCTTTCACTCATCTGATTCTTTCTTCTTTGTTCCAGACACAATTGTACAAGCCATTGCTTTTTGGACCTTTTCTTGTTTTTGTTTGCCGCTGCGTTGCATATTGTGTCCGAGAATTGTTTTCAAACCCAACAGCAATGGGATGGTAAAGGTAAATGTATATAGGCCTAGTTCGCTGCAGCTGTAGGTCCAGTTGCCCCCTAGCTCGCTTGGGCTGTTTTGAATAGCTGTTGTCATTGTCTCATGTCCCATTCTCTTGCTGTTCTTTGCTCTTATTTGCTTCTGTTGGCAGGGTGCAACTTTTCTGCTTCATACACAAAAGCCCATGTTTCTGCGACACACAATAGGCCATCGCTTTGCAATTAGCAATGGAAAGTATCGATATTCGGGGGATTGTGAGCCAATGACTGTGATCATTGTACACGGAGGCGGGTCAACATCTCTGGCAGTTCATGCTTACAAGGCTTGTGCCTGTGACATGGAGCCATTCGCAGTCCCTAAACACCATTGGTCTCAGAACACAGACCGATCAATCTCTCATAGCACCCGTCCTCCAAACAGCCAACGTTTTCAATGAACACATTTTATTGGTATAATGGACTGCAGCGAGCTATAAATTGGACATGAGTGGATTTTCGATGAAACCCGGAAATGAGTTTATTGATACTTGAAAGTTGTAAAAGAAATTGTTGCGAAGCTGTCAGGGGGCTAGGTTGGAAAGCCATTGAGAGCATTTGACAAGTTTCATTCTGCCAAATGAATGAATATATAATAGAGAAGCCGTTTGTGAGGCAAATGGAGCTAGGGGATAGGGAACAAGGGAAACATGGCTTATCCATCATACCTTTGGAAACTGTTGAACAAGGCGGCTCACAGAGGACTCCTACTGTCAGAAGGACGAACTAGCTGGACAGGGTGGACACTTCCGGTGTAGCACATGCTACTGCTTCCGGTTGGTCTGGCCGCTGATTACGCTTCTATTCACACATTCTATGAGGCGGGCTCAAGTGGAAATCAATCATATTGGCCAGTCTTATTAGCCATGCGTCCTGCGAGAAAAGGCGAGATGTGCTGCAGGTCCCATCATCTGCAGAAACCTACTATCCATCAAGCCTATCACAGCAGAAACTCCTGATAGCGCACAACTCATACACGCCTTGCCCACAAGTCCCATCTGTCTCTCAGAATCCATAATACAGACCTTCCTCTTACTTGGCTTCTGTATGTAAAAAATGAATAAAGTTGTATTGAAAAAACCCGCAATGGCTTGATTCGGGTTAAGCGAAAACATGACGAATGACTTACGCTGCCATGCATGTTTTTCCAACTCACACCAACTTACCAAGAAACTCAGTGTCATATTTATGGCTAGAATACCAAGTACATTCTGACAAAACTCATTCAGTGGTTGGTAAGAGGAACCACCTACAGAAGCTACCTCTGCTTTGATTTATGGAAATATATCAATATTGAATCCTCTACTATAGCAGCATTCCTCATTTGGTCTTTTAGTCAAATAGGTATGGCAAGAAGAAGCGGCCCATGTTTCCCTCATCCATATTTCAGTAACTTTGGCCCTCGTTTTGCTTTTCCGCAGGATAACTTCAGCCCAGCAGCAAAAGGTTAAGCAGCTTCTACATTGAAGGGCGTTTTCCCTGACGAATGAAACCTTACTGGACCAGCCCAGACAAATCGCCTTCTGATTCTTTGAATTCTGCGTGGGATGTCAAAACTGTTTCCCAATTACATTGTCCATTCGTATTACAACAAATGTACTTCCAGTGCGTTATATTTCCGGTTAAGTGCTTTTCATAGTAAATCTTTTTGGTATATTTCTTATGAAATGTACGGTGAAATAACTCGGGTTATTGCAATGGTCGTCCATTTGCCTTGGATTAATATTTTCAGTGTCTTTCAGAATTCCATGTAGGTGACAGCTCCATCACTGAGACCATGTAACCCGATGTTATAGCAGCCCATGGGCAGAAAGCTCTTAACCGAGATGACCGCCATATACTGCACAGCTGTGGGGGTTTGAACCTCGGATCCGGGATGCTTGACCTTGGACTGTGACCCTTGTGACCTTGGAGACTTCTCCGGGTCTGCCACAATAATCAGGATTTATGTGGCGCATCTGGAAGTGGCAGATTGAATGAAAACCTTTGTCACTCGCAATGTCCGGCCCCCCGAGCCGATGATGTAGAAAGATCCAGCCGCAAGGGCACTAGTAGAAGTCCAAGTCTTGCCGTTTGTTTATGACGTCACAATAGTACAGAAGGTCAGCCAGGTCAATGGACCTGTTACGTGTTGCTAGGGCCAACCAACGTGATATGGTGGAGAACAGGAGACAGGTCCCAAGGGTGTCCTTGCATTCAGTTGCACTTTTGCACTTCTGCCTTCTTTTCATTTTAGTCTCCTTTTGTCTCATCTTTCTGCCGTCTCCTTCTCTTCCAGTCTTTCTTTTTCCATCTAAAAATGTGGCCGACTTCTTGAACACGCGACTTGACACTTTCGCTGAAGCCAACAGTACAGTCGCTGAAGCCAACCGTACAGCAGATTTCTACAGTCTCCATTGTATTTCTCTGTATCGTACGGAATGAATGAATAACAGCAGCAAACGTTGGCTTAATTAATCGCTTTGGAAGAATCAGACTTCTGCCGATCCGTGCAAAACCCACACTGCTGACTTCGCGATTTGATTGTTCACTGGAACCTTGCTCTGTCCTTGCATATTTTTTCTATCACAGGTTTTTTATTTAATTTTTTATTTGCTGCATTCGCATCATTAGCTTTTATTTACGACATGAATTGCGTCTCTGGGATGCAACAATGAACTGGCCATTCAGCCGTTTGATGTAGGGAGCGTGATTTGCAAAATGACAAATTTATGGCTGATTAGTACTATCGCGTTTCTGATCTATGGTTGCAATATGAGTTGCTTTTGTAAGGTAAGAATAATCCTAGATTAATTGGATAGTAATAAAAAGGGTGAGATGAGATGCTCTTAAGTCCATTAATCAATGTTGTTTAGAAAATGAGTTTGCACATCAGAGGAATGCATCAAGATTGGCGAGACAAACCACTGCAGGAGATAACATCACATGGGCCTGTGTCTTTCCTTAATACGGCCTTATGGCCTCGGAATCGGGTGAGCAAATTTAGCAAGATGAGCTGGTCCCTTGCAGGCAGGAAGGGATCAGAGCAATAGTTATAAATTGCGGCCATCTGATTGGGTCTGCCAAGCAGTGATGGGGTGCAAGGCCCGGTCACCCCCTTCAACAGTCTTGCATTGCTCGCCTCCATGTCTGGCTTTTGTTCTCTCACCCCTCTTAACGACGGCTTTTATTGTTTGGGGTGAAGACTTGTCGGGGTCAGAAGAGGTAAAGAGGGTGAACAGCACATCCCCTCTTCTGCTCATTGCTAACCTCCACCAGAATGCATCACTTTGCCTCCTTAAACTTGTCATGAAGCTAGCATGACGCAAAGGCCCTGTCTCAGGCTCCCTGGGAGATTCATTTATCTTTGATAACGCTGTGAACTACAACACTACAGTTGAGCTATGACCTCACCTTCTGAAATAGGTTGGAAGCTTTTAAACTTATGAGCATACTTATGGCCCTCAGACATTTGCTAGGTGGTATAACGCCCTGAAACATTTGCTATATATTATAACATCATAATATCTCTAACACAGTGAAACTAAGACTCTATGAAGCCGAACATGAGCGACTTATAAATGCAATAAATGACAGTTCACAACAACCAAAACTTAGGACATATAAACTATTTAAAACTGATTGTAGAATAGAACCTTATCTTGAATTGCAACAAATTCGCAAAGTGTTAACTAAAATAGCTAGATTTAGGACAAGTTCACATAGCCTGAAGATTGAAACAGGTCGACACCATAAACCAATAATTCCTGCTCCAAATAGAATATGTGAAAAGTGTACGTTAAACTTTGTAGAAGACGAAATTCACTGTTTGATTGTCTGTCCTGGTAATGAGCAACACCGTGTTAACCTTTTTTTGAATGCAACTAAATTTATTAACAACTTCTTGTCTCTAGATGATATAACTAAGTTTACAGCAATAATGACAAACAAGGAACCTGAGTTATTAATTAGTTTAGGAAAGTTTCTCCTTCAAGCTGATGTGTAGAGAAAACCATCTCCTGTATCCACACAGTTATTAATTTAGTTTATTAGTTTATTAGTTATGATGTGCTTGTCATGTTTTGGACTTTGAGAGTGAAATGTTTTTATTAGCGGCTTGTATTTTTTTCTATTGTGTATGTGGATTTTAAACACGTATTATAAGTTAACTTGGTGGCTGGAACCTTGATTATTGAAATTTTATTGCTTTCTGTACTTACATTAATGTCTCTTTCATGTTATCTTTTAACTGAATGACATATGTATCATTTATGATATTTTACATGTCAATAAAATCTATATATATATAACGACGCTAACAAAAAAGTACAAAAGCCAGGTCCCATCAAAATGTTGTTCAGACGAATGGCCCACTCGTGGTTTTTCCCCCATTCTTCTCTTTTAGTCTTTGCTCCTTTTAACTGCTTTCCACTTTTGCAATTTGTCTTCTTGGGTATTACTTTTATGCAGAAATTATGACACACTGAAATATTTGATGGAATATAGGAATAAGTATGTTTGATGGAATGTACAATCTTCCTTCTTATTAGCAGGGTCGATCACATTTAGTTAGAAAAGATGAGTTTTCTTATACATATTTGTAAGTGAATGGATGTGGCATAAAATGAATGAATCTGAAACTGAATTTTTGGTTATGGAAACAGCTTAAATACTGTTCATACTAGCCTAAAAAATTGTGAAGTCACTTATTCCTGCTTCCCATCATTGGCTATGGTAATGCAGCAGAGCAGTCTAAAGGTAAACAAGCATCGACAATACACTGTTGGCCGTGTCTTCAAGGAGAGTGGGACTTGGCAATGCCAGGAAGAATAAGAGAACGATAAGGCATTTCCTTGGGGAATCTACTCCTTTCGCCCACCTCCCAAATCATTTATACATCATCATTCCGATCAACATTCTTCTCTTGCTTATCTGGTGATATTTGGTCATGGACTCTGTGGGCAGACTATAACAAAGTATACTTTCTTTCGAAAGTGAAAAATAGCTTTTACCAGGCATGAAATATAATAAGGTGCCCTTGAGATGCCCTAACTTCTCTTGGTCTGCTTTGTAGTACATTAAGAGTCTAGTCGGGTTAATAGTATGTGGGTGGACTGCAAGTTCAAACTGCACGACATCACAAGAATTCATGCAACTTCACAAGATGCATGAATTGATATAGTTATTTTGTGGCCTGCAGACCCTACCTGTGTGTTATTGTTGACCTATACCTAACCCATTTACATCTCAGTCTCTCAGAGGGGGCCTCAGTGAGGCAAGGGCTTCTACTTTTAACATGGAGGTGGGTGGTGCGCAGTTCAAGGAAGGCAAGACCGGCGGTAATGGCATCTCCCTGGTGCACACCTGCCTCTCCTGATGGAGTCTTCCGTTCCACAGTAATGACCGATCATTCCATTTTCTCAACCCACATCTCTCAGCCACCGCAGCTTCCCCAAAAGCTGCATTGCGAATCCTTTCTGAAAGAGCTGTGCACTTGTCATGTACTTCAGCCTGTCATCTGCCACCCAACCACCGTCCAACTTCTGTCCAACTGCCACGTTCTCTTTGAAACCTGAACTGGCAGTATTGCAATTAGATTCATCATACGATACGCACTGACAAGCAAAAGTTCTCCAGGAGATGAAAGCGAGAATTTTGTCAAGTTTTTTATGCTACGTTGTGATGGCTGAAGTGAAGTGAGTTAATTTACCTAATGGCTTCCCCAGATTTTAGTGGATTTTAAAGAATAAGATATGTCATGTCTTTACCAAGGGAATTACTGCCTTAAGGAGAGACTGATATAGTAGGACTTTGGAGTCTCCCAACTTGTCACTTTCATTTGCTTTTATTTTCAAGTTGCCTTTCTTGGTGAAATATGACAATTTTCTTAAGTTTTCAGCCGTTTTTTTTGCAATATTCCAGAGAGATGCATTACAGCAATTCAATTGCATATGACCATGAAAATTACTATAGGCGTTTCTAGATCATGAAGTGAAGAAGTTGTGATGGAATTCTGATGTTTTTTGCCAAGAGCTCTGGATTTAAATACATATATGTAATGAAATTCCAGTTTGGTCTTTGCAGTGCTTCTGATATGAGTTTATTCATTTTCGTGATCACTTGGAATGGCAGAATGCAAATCCAATTATTCAAAATGGAGTCACGATCTGACATCCTAACAACCTTCTTATGAGATCTTATGCTATTATACAGCAGTGACAGCACCATGGGGCAAGTTGAAAATGTACAAGGGCATGTAAATTCAATATATGATAGAAGCAATCATAGATATTCTATGTTCTAAAGGGGCTCGAGGGATGGAGGGTTCTCTGGTGGGGTTCTTCGGGGTTCTTCGAAGGTCAGCCATGTCAGTTGCTACACAGGGTCAATAGCAAGGCCTTGACCTGTCATATCTTGACATGCCATGATACAGAAGACATTTCTCCCATCACAGCATCTCCATATCAGCTTCCATGAACTTTCCTATCTGTAGGATGGAGGGTATTCATGTTGTACGTACCTGTCAATAGATAATGTATCTTAAATGGATGACGATTGCATGAGTAGGTGAGCTAACAAGCTTAGTGAATAAGCTGCTGCTAATGTATCATTATTGACAGTCAGTCTATAATGGTAGATAGCCATATCCTTGCTTTACATAGTGTTATGATATTGACCTTTGGTTGTTTTCAAAAACAGCAAGTCTGTTGTGTCAGATGACAAGCATGGCCATGGCAGTTCGAAGTGCCAAACAATCTAGTTGTGCAAGACTGTATACAGCGGAGTACAATAACACCGAGTCACTTGAAGAAAATGGTATGTCATCGAAAGAATAGAAACACATCCTATAAACTATTTAATTGATTTCATGATGCCACACAGGGATAATCATTACAGGTTTCCAGGAAGATATGGAAGATGTTTACGTTGTGGTACTATAATAAGACCCAATGGATATGTGGTATATTATACAATGGTTACATGCGAGACATGAAGATATGAGGCCGATGGGCCGAGTTGAACATAACATTTGAGGGTGTACATATCTCATGTCTCACACTGTAACCATTGTGTAATTGTGTAATACTGAACACCATCCAAGTCTGAATTAAAAAAAAATGCTACTGTAAAGTTTTTCTATTTCCAAATTACGATGCTAGAAAAATAGCGCTCCATCTACAATAAATCTAATTTATAGATGTCATGTGTGCTGATGATGACCTGAGCTTTCAGAAAATGTTTGAAGTTTAAAAATCGGATGAAAATTGACGAAGTTGTAAATGTACAAGATAGTCAGACCGCTAATTTCTAGCGTGACGCTGGCGACGCTGCTTTAGGCCACGCCCATTTTCTGGCTGCCCGCCAATCCCAGCGCAGCATAGCTGGCTAACTGTTGTAAATGAAGATTTGTAAAATGGCGTACATGACGCTAAATTTCACTGGTGAGTGGTACAAATTGATATTCCCCACAAGTTGACAGATTGGCCAGGATTCACGAGTGAGGAAATATCAAAATATACCACATATCCACTTGGGCCTTATTTATAATATTATGTTACTCTTGTTCATTTCTCATGTGGTATGAAAAAAGCCATGCATGACGTTACAAAACTATAAGGCAAGGTCATCACCTGAAATCTTTCCCAGTCATTTTCAGATTAATAAAGCAATTTACGCATGATATTTAAACACAAGTGGTTAAAAGATTATTGTCAGAATTGTTGTTATAGCAGATGTGGAAAGAAAATGATTTTATTATTCATTCTGCTCTAATATTTTTACCGAAGTGACGACGCTCTTATGACGATGCTTAGCAACACAGATACAATGGACTAAACAGACAACTGACTTTGCATCACTTTTTTTGAGCTAGAATCGTTATTAATTTTGGTACGATTTCAAAAATTCAAAATTTCACAGAGAGCTAAAGATGTTATCTTTTAAATGCCATTATGAGTGGTATACATTTCCCTTCATGTGGTATAGATGTGTATACCACATAGCCTATACCACATGGATTTTCTATATGGTACACAGCTAATTGTGGGATATAACAAGCAAAATAATGAATATGGCTAGATATCTTTGATGTTAGATTACGAATCTTTAGGGGATAATAACATGCACAACAATGTTAGGGTGCTCCAGAAAAAAACTGAAGGTCAAAAAACACTTACTCCCAAGTTTTTCCCATTCCATGCACTTGTCATTTTATAAAATTTGTGAAAAACCTAGGTCAGTATCTCCATTCCTAGCCTTTGCCTCCAGGCTGACAATGGTTTTTTGTTTCAGTTAAAAGTTTATTTTATTGTACACTAGTGCAGAGCTCTTACTGGGTATAATGTGAAACACTATTATAATTAGCACAGAGTTCAGTCTCTACACACATTTGACTTATCAATTCTGACTAAAAAAAAGTTTGCGTTTCCAAAACTCTAAGTGTATATATTTCCAATAGTCTGAGCTTTAATACATTAAATTAACATACCCTAAAAAAAACGAAAGGATTTCTTGACTTTAGAAATTTATCTTGAATGAGTTGTAGAAATTAATGGTTATTGGGTATTTTTGTACTCCACTGTACTTTAAAAATTAAACTGTGGGGCACGATGCTTCGTACATTTAGTGTTGTGCAGTTCACTTGTTTCATCAACTAAACTAATAACGTCTTCTTCTTTGTTATTTTTCAGATTGACCATCAAGTCTTCGTGTCCTATGGTTTTGAAGAAGTATCCCTTGGACTCACAATTGTGCCCTCTTTATTTCGGAAGTTGTAAGTTCAATTCTATTCTATAACTCTTACTTAGTGATTCTGGTGCGCAGCAAACAGCCTTTTAGAAATTCAATATAAATTTGTGGCACGCCACGGGAAAAGGGGGCTTACGGGTGGTGACGTCATAACTGCAAAACTGGCAGGAAAATGCAAGCAAGCCACTTGTTCACAGTACATGTCGTAATATGTTTAGTACATTACATAAACAATAAATGACATTAGCATACTGTGGGGTGTGTGCACTAGCTTACTAAGCTGTAAAATTGTGCACACCCCTTACATTATAAATAAAAGGAAAAAGACGCTAATTAAATTAAATTAAAATTAAATTCATTTAGTGACACATAATTAAAAAAAATAATAAATAAATAAAAATAATAAAAATGAATTGACATATATTGCATAATCCCACACTAAAACTAATTACAAAGTTGCTTTTTTAATGCTTTATTAAAGACTTTGACACTAGTTTTGCTTTTTAATGTTAAATTCGCATGTAACCATAGACTTGGTCCTTGTCCCAGATAATGTTTATTGTATATGTTTGTTGTATGATGTGGTGTCCTTAAATTGTTTCTGTTTCGTGTGTTGTAGTTATGGTTTGTTAGGCTAAACCAGTTCGTAATTCGTAATGGTAATATTTCACTTATATACTTATAGGATATATTCAACAGTGAGCTTTTAACTAGATTATCAAATTTTTATATTTTACCCTTTTTATATTATGGTTCTTGTCTGGTCCTTCTTTTGACATTATATATTAACCTGATTGATTTATTTGTTGTTTCCTTATACTTTGTAAATCCTTGCTTTTCAGCATAGGTCCCCATGCACTTATGGCATACGCCAGATGACTTTGTACATTACAATAATATACTTGTAATTTCGATCTAGTAGGTACAATGTTTTTTATCATATTTAAACTATAATTTCCTGCAATAACTTTAGTTAACATATGTTTTACTTGTAGCGTCCATTCTAAAATTCGTCCAACATGATACCTAAAAATTTAATACTTTTGACTTGGGGTATTGTTCGCCCATTTAGATCTAGTTTTCCATTGTAATTAACTTGGTTCCTTTTTGATCGAAAAATTATATATCTTGACTTTTCTACATTCAATGTAAGTGAATTACCATTAAACAAACTACTTAATGATCTTAAATCTTCATTAACCTTTTTGTACAAAAATTTTAAATTATTTCCAGAAGCATATATTGTGTGTCATCTGCAAAAGTTGCACCACTGCAAAATTTCAAACTTTTTGTCAAATCATTCGCTAAAATTATATACATCAAAGGACCTAATACTGAGCCTTGTGGGGTTCCATACTTAATTAGATATTTATCTGACAGTTTATCCTTATATAGTTGACTTGATATGTGAGGCAAATTGAAGAACAAGGTTAATTGTCTCCTACACATTAACTGCAGAACAGGGGCCGATCAGTTTGGTCCCAGAAGTTAATTTATCTATTAATCCTACTGCTCTCTCCCTCCAACATTGAATGGACTCACCCATGTTAGTCCCATTTCTGGGAAATGGGCTAGTTCATTTCAGTTTTAGGGATGAAAGCCTATATGCCTTGTAGTCAATGCTAGGAATATATAGGTCAATGGGACAATTTTTACATTACGCATTAAATATTCATCTGAAAAAACTTGTGTGATGAATGCATGTGTCTTTTATGTCATGGGCAGAATTATAATGAGGGGCATATTTGCTAGCATGTGACATCAGTGAAACATAGAGTACCAGGGGTTATGAAATTTAGCAAACAACACAAGTTCAGCAATTTTTGCATAATTGTCGCAATTATAAAAAAGAAAGGGAAATATATGTCAAAATGAAGCTTTCAAAGTATTACGATATAGAAATAACATGTGTTTAGGTACACTAGTAGGTTAGACCCAGTTGATACAGGTTTTAGAAAACATGAATTTTTCACAATATTCTATAGTATTTATGGCCATAAGGACACCAAAAGGCACAAATAAAATATTTTAGACATTTAATAACAAAGCATGGTGCAGTAGTATCTGAGTACTGCTTAGAAAAAGCAAAATAATTTGAAAATTTTTTTTTCCCAAATCCTTAAAACAAAGTTGAGACATGTCAATGAGACTATCAAAAGTCACAACTTGGCCATACAGACTAATAAGATACCAAATTATATCAATGTATACAATAGTGTTGGAGTTCTGCTTCGGAAATTAAAGCCTAGGTCTCACATACCCGGTTTTGCCATAGTGAACCCATAGTATTACATAACGGTTATGTAAGAGGCTTTTTCTCCGGGTTGGCGACGAATTCTGGCGGCAAAGCGGGGCAGGGCTTTATCCGACGGGTGAGTCGACGGGTTTGACGGGTGACTCGACGGGTGACTCGACGGGTTCCTAGGGTGACTCGGCGGGTACGGCCAATTAGTAGACGAATTGCACGAGAGACTATCTATCTATATACATATCTATCTATCTAACTATCAACATTTAAAAAAACAGTGATTAATGTTGGGGGCGTTTTTGACAAGAATATTCTTGTTTTTGCCCAGTATACCTTATTAATTTTCCTCACCTTATCTATTATATAAATTCTACACATTTTCTTGAGCAGCAGCCTTTTAAAGTATATACGGCCCCCCTCCCTGCCTGCCTTGGCCTATACCTTTGGCCTTGGCCTTAATTTAAGAAACTGCTCTAATTTTGCCTTGGCCTTCTCACCTGACTTTCTTTAACTAAAGACGTTGATCTTTAACTCACCTGAAGATGTTTGACAGTGCAAAAATTCAAATTGTAATTACTTGGCTTCTATACATGATAGGACAATGTGGTTTTTTTCTAATTAGTTCATTTGCAACATTCTTATCATCTATATACTAAAGAGAACAATAATTTCATGGGATCCGAAGAAAAAGCAAGCCAATTCAAAAAGTCTAATTTGTTTTAAGGGAACTTTTTAAAAAATCTTGCAATTAAAAAATGTCCAGCCATATGAATTTAATATAACACGGTACCTGACTGTAACTTATTATAATAATCTATATGAGACAATAAAAAAGGGGGGGGTCACCGCGCTTGTTTTCTAGAAAAACTGACCTTTTTATGATGTCCCCCAATTTGTCCGAAATAATACTAAGAGCATCATTTGCTCATAAAAGATATTGACAAGCAAAGCCATGTACTGAAAGTAGAGCCTTTGGGCTATCATTTGGTATATTTGGCATAATTTTAGCATTAGATCTGAATTTGTGCTGTCCCTTTTTAGTTCTATGTTCTTACTCTCATATACAGAAGCCTTTTAGTGCCACATACAACTTTTTTGGCGTTTCTGGCCACTTTATTTTTTTTGTTTTCGCTCAATTGGTTCAAGAAGGAGTTAAATGATATTGCATTTTTTCGCAAATATTTGAGTTTTTTGCCACATAATTTTTCCGAATTTGTGTTTTTTGCTACATAATATTTTGTTCTGCTCAATTGGTTCTAGAAGGAGTTAAATAATTTTGTGTTAATTCGCAAATGTTTGTGAATAATAGCAAAAAGATTCAACTATAATGTAAAAAAAAAACATTTTGTAATGAAAAACACAAACACAAAAAAAGTATGTTGTCAAAAACACAGATGAAAAAAAAAAATGTTACAAAAAACGCAAATGAAAAAACAATTGTATAATAAAAACACAATCCAAAAAAAGTATGTAGAAAAAACGCAAATGAAAAAAATTATGTATCAAAAAAAGCAAATTAAATAAAATGATGCAGCAAAAAACGTAAATTTAAAAAAATTCTGTATCAAAAATCACAAATCCAAAAAAATATGTATAAAAAAAGTTAAACAAATTATGCAGCAAAAACAATTATGTGGAAAAAAAAAACGCAAAAAAAAAAAAGTTGTTTGTGGCACTAGTAGGCTTCCGTAGTAAGAATATTAACCTCAGCTGGTAGCCCATGTTTGAGGCTCAATTGTGTTAAAAATGTGGCACATATAATTATGAAATTTAAGAAAAATTTAGAAAATGTCATGACAAACACAATGCCAGATTTTGGTAATTGTTGGTGAATGACCAACCGAGATAAAAAACCAAATACGGAGTTTGTTTTTACGTCGGAAACCGGGTTTTTAACACGCCAATTTTAATGTTGAATTTTACAAAAAGTAATTATTGTAGCAGCTCTCCATTTTAGTTCAGTATAAAACAGTTACCTCACGATCACATATCCAAAACTCGTAGATTTTGAACAACGGATAACGAAGATATGTCATGAAATGTAATGCATAGTTTCACAAGCGCCTGTGTTGCTCCTCATTACGTCTGCAGTGGTTATATGCTTCGAAAACATTACATTTTTAAATACCACATATGACCACTAGATATTGAGATATATGGAATTTTTTTACATTTCCATAAACTACACATGTTAGACAATTACTTGCCATCAAATACTAATTTTTGAAAAATCCACCCATTAGCCCCCTTTTTACATGGTGCGTCACAATATTATAAAGGCTCCGGTGATACAATTATGGCGCCCTGAAGGTCTGCAGCATCAGAGAGGTCATTGCCCCCTTGATGTTCCTCGTTATTAGACATTTAGGTGATAAAATATATGTCAGTGGGGTCAAGAACAGCAGCAAAGGTGTCAGAATACATGTCAAAAAGGTTAGAAGGGTGCAAGATAGAAGACCTTGTCCAATTCAGAAATGGAAAGTCGGTGTTGCCATTGTTCTCCCCTACCATTATATGATTGTAGTGCCCAGGGCTAGGGTATGCAACTTTGGGCAGTTTGTCATGTTACTCCAAAGAAAAAGAAAATAAGTTCGATTGCTCAGATGCCAAGGGAAAATTGAGGGATTAAATATGTGCTAGGTTGGTGGGTAGCAATCAGGGTAAAATACAGAATGGGCTGTGCTACTGTGGGGCAGTGTTTGGAAGCTTTTGGATCAAATAACATTAGTAGTAGTTATTGTCAGGCTACAGGGATGACCCGGACTGTTCGTCACTGTCAACAGACCCCTGTAACTCCGCTTGATGAAATACGTGTCAACGATTTGCTCACTCAAGACTTGCTTGAGTTGGGCCAAGGGCTCCAGACCACTGGAAGCTACTGGACCGGCCTTAATCTATCAGTCAGGCATAAGTTTTGCCGACTTCCCTTCATATTCGTTAATTTGCCATATACAGGCAGTCAGAGGCGATTGGAGCACGTACGAGGGACTAGATTACATCAGAGGGCCAAGCACCACTCATCACTTTTCAATCAATACACAAAAGGCCAAAGTTCATGTTATGGGAAGTCGTGCCACCAGAAAGTGACTTAGCTCTGTGATTACAAGGATAGATGGCGCCACCCTGCGTTGTCGGCGCCCCCTGGTAATATGGCACCGAAATACCGCTATATCTCCACTTGAGCCTTAAAAGCACCCAGAGATAAATGCATGAGCAGGAATTAGGATTGGCTAAAAAAAAAAGTGACTAAGTAAGTTTTAAAGGTTCTAAGAAAACATAGGAGATCCCCTTTACTTCAGATTTGTTTAATGACGGCTCAGACTAAGTAGTTTCGTGAGACTGATAAATGCCCTTCCAAACCACACATTTGTTCAAATTCTATTGACATGCCGTTGTCATGCGACGCGACGTATACATAGGGCATTAGCAGCTAGTGCTCGAGTCGTTATGAAGCGAAGTATCAGAGTAAATGTGCTTATAAGTCGCAGCCGAAATGTTGAAGTTTAAAGGGGGGCGAGGAAAGTGGTCATCACTTCCTTGCGTGATTCCTCAACTCAACAGGGTGATCCTTCTATCTTGTGATGCAGGCTTTCAGTAGATGCATCGGATGGGCTTGCAAGCCTTATCTCCAGTGCACACCTTCGGGCCAATATATTTCACAATGGGAACCAAAGAAGCTACACTAGTCATTAGTCATCTTGTGATCTGTGCTCACTAAGTGCACCGACAAGGCCCACCCCAAGGTCATTAAGGTCAAATGACACAGGAAGACCCATGTTTGTCCTCGCCACATAACTCAAGTTTATTGCAACTCCCTCCGTTATTATTACCACAACAAAACGAACATTAAAATGATAAAAGTCTTCTTTACCCTTCCCATTACAGCCAAGGCAAAGAAAGAGCCAACTTTGACTTTTTATGTTGTGTTTTAGCTGCGTTGTGTTCTGTAATTAACAAGTGCTGCTTTAGCTAAGATGAAAGACTTTGGTGCATGCTTTAACGGTTTCTACATCCTCATAACAGTCAAAATTGCACTTCTAAAATATCTTGTAACAATATATGCTTATTTGGTCTAGATGGCTATCCTCCAGTGGACTTGCAATATAGATGGTCAGACCCAGATAGACCCATCAAGCAACACCAGGACATCACCATGGCCCAGTTCAAACTGACAGACATCTCTCATGGAAACGGCACGATGGGCATGCACCATGGTACGTGAAGGGGTGGCTTATAATTGGGAAAAAATGGTCATTTGCAGAAAACAGCCATTCTTGAATATTATCCTTGTCTGAATTCCCTTAACTGAAACACAATCATTATAACGCCACGTACTTCCTGTGGTACTTTTCTAAATAATTGGCTGCGTTTTCCAAACCATACCACCAAACCAACAGTGGCCAAAATCTATTGCATTCACTTTATTGTCTCCTTTAATACTGATTACCTACCATCCAAAGTCTTGCTGGGTTTACTATCTCTCCATAAAATAAATAAACTTCACCTAGTATTTAATTTTTCATGCCATCCAAAATCCAACATGTAAACAAACCAAGTGATGACGTCGAATACTCAACAATGGGTGATGATGCCATTTCCATTGTATTTTCAATGTTTTGGTCTTGATTTCATTTAATGTATAATGAAAATATTTTTTTGTAATTAATGCCTGATAGATCATTAGCTTACACATATTTAGTGTGCCTTGATCAAATAAGGTGATTTTCAATAATTTGATGGTGTTAGAAAACAGTAATTTTGACAGACAGTGCAGCTTTAAATATAGACTTGACTCTTGATGTTCCTTAGTAGCCTGTTTTGGTAAATTATTTCAATAAATTACACACTTAAATACAGTCTAGTTGTCACTCATTTCCCAGTTCAGTAATGGTTATGTATTTGCAGGGAACCGGTCGTATCTGAGTGTGTTCTTTGGGATGAAGAGGGAAATTGGCTACTACCTGCTGCAGATTTATCTCCCCTGTTACCTCATTGTCATCATTTCCTGGGTGTCCTTCTGGATCAACCGAGAGGCCACCCCTGCCAGAGTCATGCTGGGTGAGTTGTTGGACTGAGTCACAAGTTGTAAATGAGATTCTGATGTTCTTTCAGTACAGAAAGTAGCATTACAAAGAAAATCAGTAGCCAAGAAAAAATACATTGATTCTGTTTATCAACTGCATCAGACTTTCTGCACCAGCTGACTACAAGAAAACTGCCCCCGAAAGAGCAACTGGAATGTTTTTAAAAACATAATCCCCTCCCTTCTCCAATCCCTGACAAATGGTATTCTGGTGTGGCCAAGCAGCAAATCGACTGAATCGTAGGTCATTTCCGCTAGAGGGCGTTCAGGAAGGCCCTCTTTTGTCTACTATCATTTCCGCTTTGGCCAACTTGACCTCTTAATTTCTGTCACTTCTAGAACGTTCCCTTAGCTGGCCCCAGGTCATCACTTTGTAACACCTGATTACATTTAGGACAATTACGAGTGACCAGAGGTCATTGCCAATTACCAGTGGTCCGTTTTGCTATGCAGAGCCCCTGAACATTCACATATAATGTCGTAAAATCGGACAATAAAGTGCCTCGTTCTGGGATATGTGGCCATCAATGTCGCAGCTCTTTGTTCTGTAATTCGGAAGACCTCCTTACGAGTTTCTTAGGAAAACAGGTTTACACAGACATTTTCGCATCCTTTCACAAGCTCATCGCTCGATATATGGGTCAATAAAATGTTTCAGGTCTTACATATAGCAGTCCTTCCACAATCCTGGGCTAACCTTTGAAATGTTCACATTTCACTGTGTATAGTAATTGCTTTATAGTGCTGCTTCATAAATTCTTAATTGCTTTGTTGACTATCATAACTCTCATGAAAGTAACCAAAATGGACCATCCCGTAGATCTGTGTTAAGAATGTAACCAAATTAGTGCAGGCATACATTCATGAAATGCAAATTCATTTATTATACATGTCTCAGTTATTCATTGCTCTGGATAACTTCATGATGGATGTACTTTAGGATGAAATCCCTTTTAAGGAATTACACAGTATAATCTGTCTTCTGCAGTTTTCAATTATGATAAATGAGTCTATTGACTATCAAAAACTGAGAAATTATACCTGTTATTAGGTGATGATGTTGCTGCTTCTGATTTAGACTAGGTTTTACTACATGCACTATATGCACAGCCTTGTCATTTTGCAAGAACAATTCCTTTGTAATATGCTCAATAAATTTAGGGTCAGTCTCGGTCTCAGTTGTTAAATTACATTTTTTATAGACGAAACAAGAAATCTTTGTTTTAATTCAAGACAAGTTAATTTGCATCTTTTCATATCCAGTATTAAAATGCCTGACCACCAGTAAATTGATGTGGTCATGTCAATATAGTATGACCATCATTATCGTTTGTTTATTTGCAGGTATCACCACTCTGCTGACCACTTGCACCATCTCCATCACAGGCAGAGAGGGCATCCCCAAAGTGTCCTACTCCACTGCCCTGGACATCTACCTGCTCATGTGCTTCACATTCGTCTTTGCTGCCCTCGTTGAGTACGCCGGGGTGAACTACTTCACCAAAAGTGGCAATGTCGAGAATCCGGTGGATGACGATGAAGATGTAAGAATGGACTAATTGTGGCTTCCCCAGTGCTCTTTACCTTCTTCCTAATTACAGCACATCCTTTCATAGACTTGGAAATTTAACTCCATAGAACGTCATGTGAATCCAGGACTGCCCATTGGCCGAGAGACTGCCTTAACCAATGGGAGTCCTACACATGACGTCCTCTTGAGTTGAGTTTCTAAGTCTCTCAGTTGTCCTGTAATGTTTCAGTTTCAAAAAACTTGAGAGTGACAGTGGTTGGTATGTAGTACGTGTTACTATGATCTAATAATGGTGTCTTGTACAGATCATACAAACATGCAAATTACTAATACTAGGAATGCTCACAAGTAGCTAGGTGAAATGCCATTTTTTCAACCAAACTTAAAAGAAGTTGCCATGGCAGCGAACCAGGACTCCATTCAAGTTACTTACAGATTTACCACAATGTCACGATTACTTTGAGCTGATAATCATAGCTTTCTGCATCGATAAAGTAAGTCAAGGCATCAGGTTTTCCTTGAATAATTAATTGCAAACTTGCTTCGTGAATAGCTGTCATTGACATGATAAGTTGATAACAGCAAGTATACCAAAATACATGTGGTTATCTGGAAAATCCAAGTTATTCAGCACCTTATGGCCATTCAAGGACTATGTTATATTTCCTGTTTGTTCGGCTGTCCATTTGCGGATGGCTTGCAAATCCAAGGTTTCTTGTGACTCCATGGTATGACGCTGGGTGTGTGCAATATACAACCTTGGGCAGATGAAAAGTCCAGTCTAATGTCCAATCTGCAGAAGACACCAATGCATGGGTGAACACCGAGCAGATATGAGTAAATACACTGGGCGTGATGAAATGACCAACACTGATGGGAAGTTTCAGGGACACATTTTTGCTGATGTGTAATCATCCGTAATGATACGTGGGGGACTTTCGTCGTTGCTGTTTTCAAAGATGGCTTTCTTGGTTAATGTCTAGACTAAGTTGAGACATACTTTGAGCACCCAAGCAACACGAACTTGACGAAGGAGGGAGAGTATGTGTGGCTGATGCAAGGCTGAATCTCAAGGGAGAAGTTTCAAGCTAATTTTAACAGAGAATGAGGAAAACTAAGACATAGAGGATGTCCTGAGATCCCACCTTTATCCAAAATTTATCAGTTTCAGTGTTAAAATAGTGCGGGGCGGGGGTATTTCATGCTTTGGGGTGGGAGGTGGAGACCATGGGGTCGTTGTAGCACAGTAAGTGCCCACAAGGGAGCGTCTTTTTCTCCACTTAGTCCCCTTTCAGCTGCTTGGGATCTTTGGTGACCCTTCATTGCCTGTGGTATTAGATTGGTCTGCAAACGTTTATTGCCACCTCTAGGTTCGCTGCGGCTTTGCTGGCTTTCTAGGGATTTGCCCTTGCATTGCGATTGGCCATTTACCCGGCAACTCCCATCAGCGCCTTTTAGGGCTTGCACAAAGGCTGCATGCACTTGGGTACCTTTGTTTGTTGAAGGAAAAGACGCTTTTAAGCATACTTTGAACTATGCTTAATAATACCTCACAAGATGTCAAGCAGTTCTGTCGGTTGAATAACACAAGACTGACTCTTAATTCCTGGTTTGTGTCGGGATATATTCCAACCTCTTTTATCACACCTTGGACGATTTGTCACACCTTCCTATCAAAACACCTTTCTTAATATGTGTATCATCCAGAAGGCAGACTGAGGTGATCAGATAGTTCGAATGACTTACACGTATGAAGTCATTTTTCTCAAACAGTTATTGCTTTCCAAGAAAGATAATATCAATTGCTATAGTAAAAGTCTCTGAAAAAGCCATTCGGAATAAAAACGATTCTCCTTTTTAAAACTTACAAAGTTGCAATTGTGCTGCCTACTCTTAATTTAGATCTCGATCCTATCGTCTGCAGTCAGCATAAAAAGAAGGTAGCGTTCACATCATTCTAGGCAGACAAAAATCTTGCTGAAGTAAAGTGGCCGTTCCTGGTCGTCTTTGTATTTCACTTGTCTGACACTTGGGCTGAAAACGTACACTTGTCTGAATCTTGCGGTTAAAAGTTTGCCAGGAACCATCAGTGGCGTGGTTGCCCTGGGCCATCTGAAAGCTTTAGTCAGTTTAGAAGTTGCAGCTTCCCTTCCAAGTTTCTTTAATAGGGCTTCATTCCCAGACATCTTGCTGACTCACCTTGCTGAGGCTAAGTTTAGCGTTTGAATGACATACTAATCCCAGAAAGTCTGTTCCGCCATGTGGTTATCACTGCAACATGTTGACTGCCCAGAAAAAATGGTCCTCATTACTTCGAGTAATTTGTTGGTAGAAACCTTATGCTGAGGCCAACCAACCTTGTCACTTCCAACACTTATTGTGTCAGTTGCAACCTTTTTGGCTTCACTCTAATTACGTCTTAACTCCATTTGCAATAAACTTTTACATTACTTATGTCAATAGTCAAAGAAGACATGTAGGTAATGTTCCAAAATGAAGTTTCATGCTTCTGAGTGTATTGGACGGTTAAAATTCATATATTTTTTCATTAGCAAACTTACGAGCAGATTGTATTACCATCATCAAAATGCCAACATACTTCTCCTGACATATCTAACATTTGCAACAACAAAAAAGGATAACAATATACTTTTTCGCGTCGTTTCAGGACAGCACTGACCTGAAGAAACCGCTGTTGCCCACACCGACCGGAGAGGGCGGAGGCCTAAAGCAGACTGTCGCCACAGACATCAACGGACACACGATGATTAGTGTGGGATCTGAGTATAGGCAGGACAGTTGCTGGGTCATGTTCGTAAACTGCTTGAAAGGCAACTCCAAATACCGCTACATCAAAGCATTGAACAAGAGCGGTAACCTGAGTGTAAGCAAAATTGACTCAATTTCAAGAATTGTGTTCCCTTTCAGCTTCATTTGTCTCAATATCCTGTACTGGGCTGGGTTTATGTACTATTTTTAAAACAAAGCATCACTTTATTATCAATAATAAAGCATATGTCATTGGTCCATCAATTGCCAATTTGGCTTCTCATGTTAATGCATTGTACCATGCTTACTCAAATCATGTTAACATTGTACATGGTCATTTATATCGTTTCCAAAATGTTTGGTGTATAATTGTGTATAGCTATGGTCAGTAACGCATCATACATCTTGTAATATAGGTACGCATCATACATCTTGTAATATAGGTACTGTGAGATATATATTATATATTGTTACATATGGCGTGTTTGAAGCTGTACATCATACTGATTGCCTTGTATATGTCGTGCACATTTAGTGATGATTTGATGCAGATAACAGTGGTTAAATGTTAGTACCGAATACTCTTACCCTTGTTCTACAATTCTCAGCACAAGGACACCATAGTTCATGGTGTATCGTGTTAAACTGCAGATTGAATTTACCATCCTCTGTATTGCATGGCTTGGTGGTCAACAGCAATAAATTAAAGTATTTTTCTAAGTGAATTTCTCGTTTTTGTTCGTATTTCCATTTGATAATATTCCAAGAAAAAGAAATGTTTCAAAGTCTTCAGAGATTACTGTCATTTGACTTAATCCGTATAGAAAGATTAAACTGCTGAATTTCACTCATATTCACATTGTTACATAAGCAAAATAGGCTCATCATCATAAAGGCAGTCTACTGGAGTGGAATGGTGGATTTTCACTGAAGTTTCTCGACATTTCCACCAGGTGGCTACAACAATACTGCAATTCTATTGGCTGAAAAGATTCCCGCCCTTAACTGTGATTGCCTGAAGCAAAGTGCATCCTAGCAGCAGTATTTTTAGTGCATTGTAATGTATATTTGACATCTTATCATTTAGTTGATTTCTGTTATTTCCCTGGGAAAGTTAAATTTATTGAATAGGTTAGTTATGATCTCCTATGTCTGAAAAGCAAAATTAGTAATAAGAGGAGAAGAAGAACTTGCGTCTTGCTGAATTCAGGGCTGCTCAGTGAAAAGACTCTATTAGACATCTGCTCAGTTACAAGTTACAACCACGTCCAGTAAAGCAAGAGCATGACGTCCTAGTTGTTGCTAGCCAGTAAATTAAGATAAGACTTACCACCAAGTCACTGACACTGAAACAAACTAAACCTGTCAGTAGGCCTACGTAGTTAGTAAATTGGCAGTAAATAGGTGGAGTTGATTAGCAAAACGGCAGCCATTTGACTTTTGGCAATTTGGAAAAGACTTTGTAAGTTATCACTCATCAACCAGGCAGCCCTATAACAAAAACAGGTTAATCGCCTGTTTAATATTACTCACATTATTCACCTTGTGTTACACCCTTTTGCCAACTGGTAATAATCTAATAAATATGCAACAAGCTTTAAGTGGAGTTCGAGGCCCTACAAATGCATGAGAAAACTCAAGTTCAGAAACGACAATTTCATCATGACAACCGTCAGAAAACATCAGATAACCGTTTAATTAAGGGAATAGCTTGACAATTTACATTTTATATAATGCCTACATTTTTTATGAAATAATTCGTCAATTTATTAAATCATTAATAAACACCAAATAGCACACTAATGCAGTTCAGCTTCTGCTATCCATTAGTCTTAAGATTCATTTAGCAAATTCCATTTTTCCAACAGTCGAATCCAGGTTTAGTTTAAAATGGCATTTTAATGCTGGAGGAAGTTTCATTCTCCCGAATAATGCCTGGCACAACAATTGGGTACCATGGTAAGCTCTCACACGAAATTCTGCAATTAACCGTGCGTTCTATTATCACAATGATTGTTTGCAATTTGTCCTTCCCTTACTTGCAACATCCTTCCTTCCGTGTTCGATTTCCTGCTAATCAGTGAGTAAATGAGATCTCTGCATCTATCCCCGAGTAATCTCTGATCCCAGCATCTTCTATTTATGGAGCTATGGCGATGTGAAGCAACTCCCTTTACTTACTTACACAATTACCAGCTAGAATGCACTTGGCACAATGCGGTATAAAAATTTACACAGATTGTCTACTTTAAACTGAATTTTGGTGAACATAAAATCTGCAAATGTCTTAAAAAGTGAATCGCCACTTCAATGTCGGAGCTGCATTAAACTTAAATCGTCCATGTCATTATCTCAATGCTACTGGGTTAGTCAGCTTATATGACCAGCTGCCAGAGGCAGACGTAACGATGAGGTGATGAGGCTCTGAATCCTCAATATGTTACACATTTAACCCTGCCTGCATAGGTAGGGTCTTTTTACTTGACTCAGCATGGACATTGGGGACATTGAGTACCAGGCACCTCCACTTTAACTTTTCAGGCAATCGACATCCAGTTCGGAAGTAGCTCATGAAGAGTGCCCGGGCCAGGGATAGAACCTGGGACTCGCAGTTGAGCCGGCCAATGTGGAATTGGCAAATTTAATGTCTTAATCATTAGGCCACCCAAGGGCACATCTATCAGGTATGTGTTTCATGTAATAAAATAATTTAATGATAACATGTGCGACTTTCATGCGAGAAATACTGACTCCCTTCACGACCTTCAGTGATTAAAAAACTAGCTCCGGCGGTTAACATCAGTCGAGGAGGGAAATAAAAGACAGCTAGACACAAGGCGGCAAGTTCAAAATAAGTTTTTGGTAAATTCGTGATTTCTTTTGTGTCACTGATTAATGTAGTGTCTAGCTGTCGTTTTCCTTAAAGGCAACGGCAGTCCGCGATTGTCAACTCAGTCTCTCGTTCATCTCTGGCGGTTAACATCGGCCGAGGAGCGAAATAAATCATCCAAGTTGGGGAGCAAAAAGTCAATCCCATCATGGCATTCTACACACTTTTTGAAAGAAAAATATTACATTAGAAGCAGCTAAATAATGCCTCATAAGCGATTTCTGCGCTTAATGAAAAATCCAAATATTACCGAAAAGATGGCATGGGGCCATTAAAACAGGAAGCAACAATGCTGGGGTCTTAAATTGGAACTGGTCTGGATGAAATTGGGAGGCTGTGGTGTTTTGTCAGTAAGCTTTTAGTCATAACAATGCATTGTGTTGCTTATTGGCAAGTCATGTACACATTAAGTGACTCTTGGATGAATAGGTTGGTTGTTAGGACCTCCATTGTATCTGCCACAATACTGGTGATGAGGATCTGCAGGGTCGCCACTTATCTCCCTGAGTGATTATTACTTGAAAATGCATTCCACGTTTATGACAGGCTTTCACCATCCATTAATTACATATGACAATCAGTTGTATACTCAGTTATTTATTAATCCCTGGCCTTAATGAAGTGCCACTCATCAGAATGGCAATAAAATCCAGTAACTAATCTGCCTGAATAGGATGGCCCTGAACATTCCACTTTCACCATTGGTGCACAGGTAATAGAACAGCAATCAGAAGGATTTATGGCCTTTTAGCAATGGAATGCCTGCCAGCAATAAAGGCTTGTATGTGGATGGTATTGATCTTGCGAGTATCAGGGCTCTCTTCGGTAAATACCCTGCACTTACGCTGATGATCTTCTACATCCTGTGAATGTAAACGCCCTGTGTGACACCCATATAACAGTTACCCCCAGAGATGACCTGTGCTTCTGTTGCAATGAATATCTACACACGGGATACGTCACAGCAAACTCAGGCTTTGTATCATTCCTAAAATAACATACAACTATGGTGGTACCAGAAAGTGTTCTCCTCGGCCACCACATACAACAGTAACTGTGCTGCCCAACGGCAGTCCATGGACCTCTTCATCCTGGCGAGGCTCAGTGACCACTCAGTTGACATCACACTACTTACATTGTAATTATGGCCGCCAGCGATATCCTCAGTGTGGCAGTTCTTTAATAGATCGTTACATGACAAAAAGTGAATTAGGCCTACCTTTAATAATGTGCATTTCAAAATTCCAGTTTAAAGTGTTAACTTTGTTAAGTATTTCACACATTCCTCTAGTATTAACATAAAACATTTTGCTGTATTGACCCCATTTTACGGTAATAAGAATTGTCTGTTATTTTCTCAATAACGTGAATGAGGAAACACCAATACGAATACAAAACACCAGATTTTATTGTACCAATATCTACAGTAGAAAATAATAATACTTACAATAAATAAATTAAATACACCCTGAGACATCACTGTCCCGTCTGCATGATTGATGAAAAGATGGGAGAAAAATATTAATTGATTGTCAGTTTGATTCATTTATGCAGTGTTTACAATGCCATCACGAGACAGTAATATCCCTCTACCTTCAGTCGTGTGCAAGAGATCTAGAAGTGTTCTGTGGGAGGGTAATAGGGAGTGTATGTTTTGGGAGGAGGAAAGTGTTTGCCACACTCTTCATCAATGACACAAGTGCTCCCATGCCACCTCCTCTTGTAGCCACACTGATACTCAGTGGCCAACATCCCTTCAAAGCAAACTATGTACTTGTTGCAGTCATCTGGGTGAGGATATGCTCCAGGCTTCCTGTTTGCACACAGACCTGAAATGAACCCAAAGTTGTTGAAGTTGTTCCAACTCGAAATACTGCTAGGTGGCAGCACAATCTATGATACGAATACTAACTCCCCCTGGTGTTGCCAAGAGACATGAATATAACAATAGTTAAAGGTAAAATACAGTCAGAACATCACACACTCAGGTTGCTTCTGCAAACACTGCGGTAGTTCTTTGAAAATGGCAAAATATGCCGTGAAGGTTCTTGACGAATTTCATTTGTATGATTAATAAATACTTATCTACACTGTCAAATCCTTAGCTCCCCCACTACGATTGTTGCTGCCCTGATTTCGGTAAAATAAGTATCAAATGAAATTGTGAGAACTTACTGCTCTTGAAGGTGCCATGTATCAAGGGGGCTGGTGTGGCTGGCCTTTCAGGGACTGGGGAAGGTTGCCATCCTATTTTCACTTGAGGGACAATAACAGAATTCCAAGGGCCTGCCTGTCTGCCTTCGGGTGCTTTAGTATCTTCTACAGCCATCTGAGAAAAAAAACAGATCTTAAGTAAATTTTTGCTTCAATATCTATTAATGCGGATTGTCATTTTAGTGTACAGCCATTTTGTAACTTTTAATATACTGATGCTTAAAGAAAAGGCCACTTAAGAATGTCTAATGAATATATCCCATATCAATGACAGTGGTAAGTAAACGACAAAAAATAAGGCTATACTGCACCTGTTGATAGGCCAGATTTTGGCTGAAGAGTGCTGGAAAAACGAAGTTGCTGATATCAGCAGTTTCCTCTGACTTCGATCTGCCTGTCATTTCATTGTTGAAACGTTTCTGTCTTTGTTCAGCTTCCCATATTTCCTTCCCTTGGTTGGGATGCTTAGACTCACGGACAAACAATTTATTTGGTGAATTATGGTGGTTACTCCATTGTTTTAGTTCAACGGAATTGGACCTTTCTTCCATTTCTACTTTTCTGTCCCTAACAGGAAAACTGTGGTGTCCTGGTGGTCTAGGAGGTAAGTTTCCCATTACAACACCTTGCTTAGGTAAAGGAGCCATGCCCTGTGGTAAATTCTCCATTCCAAAGGCTAAAAATCTCGGCTTAGGTTGCTTGTGCTCATGTTTCTTTTCCTGATTGTATCTTCTTTCAGAAAACTTTCTCCTGACAAATTCCTCTTTGAAATGCCTGGATTCTGGTGACTTTTTGGCTTCTCGATGGACTTCAACTTCTTCTTTTCGAAAGCCATCTTCGAAGTCAACATGGTGATTCTTGTGAAGGTGAGACAAAACGTCGAAGGGGAATCCTGGTGCTGGTACAGGAGGGAATGAGAACTCTTCCTCTTTTGTCTCTGGTTCACTTTCGTGCCTGGTATTTTTGTGCTTTGACAAACTGTGATACTTTTCTGTTTCTATATATTCATTTGGATGCCTGTTTCTTCTCTTTGGTGAGATATGGGAGTTCTGCTTCTCATGGGATCTGTATTTCTCATCAATTTCTTTATGTGGTTGAGCATCACCGAAGGAGTTCTGTTGCTGGAGTCTATTAGCCCACTCAAATATGTCCCGTGGATGATTGGCAGAATCCATTGATCGCTGGGGAGGCCTGTCATTTTCTTGAGCATTATCATGGTGCCTTTCCTGCTGCCTTTCGGTTGAAAATCTCTCAGAGCTCTGTTGGTTCTTCCTGTTTCTCCTTTCATCAAAATTCTGGTCTCTTCTACCTGTGTGGCTTTCATGAGTTCGGTCCGAATGGTCATCATTGGTATTCCTTTGAGCAATCCTTCCTTGTCTTCCAAAAAATGGCTCAACAAAACCAGATTTACCAAAACTGTCTGCATTCAGGTATTCTTTAGCTTCAGATACTTCCAGCGGTTGCATTGACCAAATTTCTTCTTTCGGTTGTTTCTTGGTCTTCTTCTCCGGAAGTTTGCTTTCCACTTTCCAGGCTGGAGGAAGTTCAACTCGATCCCATCTTCGATTACTCTCCTTGGCAGGTACCTTTTCTTTCTCTCCTGCCTGATCACCTTTTATTACTTTAGCAACATCTCTGACATTCAACCACCCCCCTTCATTCTCTTCTTGTCTGGTTTCTGTCTTCTTTCTCCTGGGAGCCATTTTAAATTCTTGCAAGTTATTGAATTGAAAGTTTTCTTGAACATCGATACTGCTGTCTGAGTAGTCCAAATGGAAAGCGTTTCTATCATGTCCACCATTACTCCTGATAAGTGAATAATCCCTGGTGTTATGTGAATTATCTCTGGTGTTATGTGAATTATCTCTGGTTTTAATATTTGAATTATCTCTGGTTTTAATATGTGAATTATCTCTGGTGTTATGTGAAATATCTCTGGTGTTATGTGAATTATCTCTGGTGTTATGTGAATTATCTCTAGTTTTAATATTTGAATTATCTCTGGTTTTAATATTTGAGTTATCTCTGGTTTTAATATGTGAATTATCTCTGGTGTTACTTTGTTCATTTTCTTCTCTTTTCATCTGTGCATATTCTTCCCTTTTGTTACTATTTTGGTGCTGGCGACGGCGAGGCCGTTGCTGATGATGTCTTGTTGGCAAGTGTCCCTGGCGACTGTAAATTTCCATATTTGGACGACGTTGATCATTCTGAGCCTTGTTTCCATCTAATGACGTCACATTATTCTTGACGTCAATTAGGTTGGTCACCTCATCTGCGATGACCAAGAATTCAGATGTTTTATCATCCTCAGATTCTTTAGCTGCTTCCTCCACCTCTTTTACTTCACTGAAAGAAGCTACTCGATCTGGACCACCTCTGAAAACACCTTTGATTTTATTTGGGATGCTCTCTGAAATATTAAAGACAACAAAATCATTTCTGAAATCGTAACATGGACAAAAGAATTTCTCAAGAAAGTGAAAAATGTTTCTGGATAGTATATAATTCAAAGTGATATGATCAATTTATTTATAACATGTCCAGGTGTTGTTGTTTCTTAACTACCTATGCAGAGACATTCACCACCTAGCAGGTTGGCTTCTTCAGTGCCATCATAATATCTCAAAAATCACTAAGGAAGCCAATTTACAATTTACCATACCACTTCAGAATTTCTCATGAAAGATGCGCCATCAATAAATCAAATGAACTGATGGAATGTCAAATACTTGCTACCAGGGACTTTAAATGTGTCATGTTGTGATTACGATTTATAGACTCATAAAAGTGATTCATGACTAATTTACTGGTTTGCACAGGTGCTAGTGTTAGCATAGGAAGTACAATGACACGATTTACAGTAGGTATGGAATGTTATTGGTCTTACCTGACTGACAAAGAAAGCCTTGTAGCTGATGATGGGAATCTGTAATGTTTGGGGAATCGGTCAGCATTTTCCAACCAACAAGTGAAGCTGCTCCGTAAGTCTCAGTACCCTCGTACTGATGTGGTTCGCCTGTGGGACAAAGAAACAACGCTGGCAATTAGCCTTATTTGGACTTGATCAACAAATTAATAAATTGACATCCTGGGAAAATTGGAAATAGGGGTATAACTAACTTTATATTTTTTCAAACATTCAAAATTAATTATTAGTCGAATATGAGTCGAGCCCAAAAGCCTACACATAGTCTGGCAGAACACACTTTCGTTTCCGGAGCAGAAATCGTAACACTAATGCACTTACCCTTACGAAATTTTTTACAGTGATACTCTATATGGCCTAGTGGTGCCTTTTGATAGTCACATTGACATATGTTCCCCCCCCCCCCCCCCTGAGCAGAACTCTGACACTACTGAACCTACAGGCTTAAAACTTTGTCATAATATGTCTAAAATAGTGTAGTGGTGCCTTTTGGGGGTCTCATGGTTGTAAATACTATAGAATTTTCAAAATTAGGGCAAAATAGGGAGAATTCCTACTTTTCAAACCTCCATGCAAAAGACACTTTTTACCTTAAATCAATGAAATTGTATCAATAACATATCTAAATTATTGTATATTCACTTTTCATACTTCATTTTGATATTACATAATAATAGAAAATCAGAAAAAAATGCAAAAAATTGTGTTAAATTGAGCATTAATGCACTTACCCAAACAACATTTTATATGCTATTACTCTATATAGCTTAGCTGTGCATTTTGATAGTCACATTGACATATCTCAGCTGTGTTTTAAAATATTTAGAGAAAAAATGAAAAAAAAAAAAAAACATTAAAATTTCCGTTTCCAGAGCAGGACTCACATGCGTTCAAAACTTAATAAGAATATGTCTAAAATAGTGTAGAGATACCTTTTTGGCATTTCATGACCATTAATGACGGATAATTTTATATGATAAGATATATCTAGATTATTGTACTTTCACTTTTAGGTTTCATATTGACATTTAATTCATCCTTCTTTTTTTTTTTTCATAATAATCGAAAATCTGGAAAAAAATTCTAAAAATTGTGTTACTTCCGTTATACTTCATATTCTTTAGCATCACATACTTAGCAATGACAGCCCTAAATGTTGTACAATTCATGCGCATACAATTATAAATATTTGATCAATCACGGTATTGCCATGCTCAACCCATTCAAACGTTTTGGTTTATAATTAGCAATTTCATAATGATTAGTTGCATAATGATCTATATTACTTTCATTTGACTCCCAATACTTATTATTGTTTTCTTCATATACATCTGTAAAGTGTTCGGTTATAAATACTAATTTAAATGCCATAGATTTCATGCAAATCAGCAATCCAACAATTCAGTAACTGTTGAAAGGAATATGCCAAATGACAATATAGTTCCTTCAGTTGCCAACTAAATGTAAACAGCGAGTAAAAAGTATTTTGACTTATGAAAGCATTAAAATGAGTTTGTTGAGTATCATTCCATACAAACTAAACTTTTAAGATTTGTATTTATTTGTATTTATACTTTATTTAAATAAACGCAGTAAAGAAAGTCCATTATTTATATTCATTCATATTTACCAAATCGTCTGAATATTACAATGTGGATGTTAAGATCCAAGTATATTTGCATCAAAATAAGACAATGTAAGACTTAGTTGACAAAAGTCATACTTAATACGGGCCTTACTTTTTACACAAATAAAGTAACACTTTATCAGACTTTGTAATAACCCACGGGAACACTGTATTATTTCACACTTAACAGAATATAATGAAATAGGACTGTAATTAGCATTGCATAACAGGCTATATAGGCCAAGTGGCAATTGTTTCGGTTTATTGCACACACTATATAAACACTCAAGAAATAATATTTTTCCAAATTTTGTAAAATATAGCCAAGTTATGTCAGTGTGGCTATTACACTGAGGGTTTAGCTGCAGTGCAGACTATGTTTTTACCCAAAATTAACAAAGTATATCGATTAATCATAATCCTCATCTGATATAAAGTAGCAAATCTATCAACAAAATGTAGCTGGTCATTATTCACTGTTTGTCGTGTGCCTGGACTTTTATAGCATTCCAGATGACCTTTTTTTTTCACTTGCATAGTCATCGTAATGAAATTGATGGGAATTAAACAGCTATTAATGAGTGTGATAGAACACATAGAGCTATTGTTATCGTTTAACCGATTTTCATGACCATTCATACTCTTCAGAAGTGTCGCAAAGTAATCGAATTATATTAACGTATCTAAATTACCAATTAGCCAGGGTGATGATTCGTGTCTGAATGGTTCGTTCTGAATCCAGTGTATTTGTCCGGATTTAGCATCACTGGTCAGCCCTATCCAGTACAGGTCTTCTGGGTTGAGGCCTGAATTCTGCAAATTGATTTAAAATAATGAATAAATGGACTTAAGAGATTAATCAATTAATGAAAAGAGTCATCATCACATTAATGTATGATGTCGAACAACAATAACAAAAAACGAATGTCATAACATCAATCCATGCCCATTAAAAATAATTGTTCCCCGTTAATTTAACAAATGCAACAATCATTCTGAGATTTCTGAGATATGATATTCAGGTTCTGCAGACTTTACATTGATGTGATGCTCTAAAAAAAAGCTTAGAACTGTGAATATTTTCTACCTTGACAACAGCATCTGCCCGATTGACCTTATCCACATCGCTAAGAACTGCCAAATGGGCTCCAATATTAGAACAGCCCAAATAAGCAGATTTCCAGGATCTTTCAGCTGCAGCATCTTTGAAATGGATGAAGAGGTAGCAGTCGTCTGTGGAATTGCCAGTGCTGATGATATTGAAGCCACCTGGACAACCTCCTGTACAGATAAACATTTAATCATGACAATTCTAAGACATGCAAATCATTATACCAGGCTGAAGACACACAAAAAAATGGTCACATTAGGAGTTAGACCTTGTTTATCTACAGGCAAAGTATATGTACAATATAATACAAGAAAATAATTACATGTAATTGACCAGAAATGCCTAAATAAAAAGTATAAAAAATTATAACGACACTGATCTTCACTGAGGAAGGTCACAGATCGCTTTTAAGGGGCCACCCAATCACTTATTAAAGGCTTGATCCCCTGGGTCAATAACATACATGTTAGTAATATAGTTGAGAAAGTTTCTATATATAATAACTATAACAGGCAAAAAATGACGTTGCTGAATAGATATTAGAAAAAGTAAATTTACTCAAGCTACAGTTTTGAAACCATAATCCCATGAATCAGTTTCTGTCTCTTTTCAATGTCAATATTGCAACATAGAATGATTATAAGAATTTCGTGAGAACTTGTAAAAGCACATTGCAAGCTGCTCAAACTTACCTTCAGCAATTGCAAGAAGTGTCACTAACAAAGTGACAATTCTTATATCCATTGTTCGGAGACCCCTCGTCCTTTGGGATGGTACTGTTGTTTAAATGACGATTGAGTATAGTTTCAAATCATTTGATGATGAGGAGGTGAGGTGATAATGTTGTCTGGAGCAACATCGTTTAACGACTGAGATCAGGACATGATGGCAGTAAAATAATTTCCGCTGTTGTAATCACTGGCTGTCTATGAATCACGCTACTAACGGGAGTTATCACGACACCAGGCCTTGATGTCTCGGGTGCACCTCAAGGTCACTGGAGGACCGCTTCTAGGTCATACAAGGAAGGACCGCTGGACCAGTCTTAGCGATTGAAATTTTAAGTCCTTTTGTGCGTGGAAATAATTCAAAATAACTTCATATTTGCCATGTTCCTTGTAATGATGTGATTATACCAGAGTACCAATCAATTTCATTGCACCTATTTTATAAGGAGGGAATTAATACTTGAGCAGCCTGGAGCACCAACTGCCCCCAGGGCACTTAGTCCAATCTGCTCTGTCGGCCCCAGTGACACCGTATGTCCTGTTATAATGGCAACAGTTATAAGAACAATTAATGTCGTCTCTCTTTGGCGACATGTGTTCAACATTTGTGCTGAATAAATCTACTTGTAACTTTATTGGTTTTCTGCAAATGCTGCTACATGCATCTTGCCACCACGCGCATGGTACAGTTCGGTACAACAGACGGACAGCTATAGACAAATAGCTAGCCAGACAGCTAGACAGACTATTATTTCATTCAACATATCTAAAAGTAAATTTTTACATAAATGATACTAAGAAAATCTCTGTTATGGCCACCTGTTGGAGACACGCACTTAGGCCCAAAGCTGTTCGCTCGCATGTCACCTAGTATGAACACGAATATACCAACATGTCAAATGATATCAACAATCTGCTACAAATAGGAAATTTATTTTACTGATACGATTAAAATTATGGTTTTGACCCTGCTAGGGTATACATAGCAGTTTGGGTTAACTGCAGGTAGTGTGATAGGCATTGACGTACACCTTTTTGAGATAAAATTATCGGCCAAATGTGCCACGTGCGTTTTCCATGAGAATGATAAACGCATGGAAAACACATGGTTTTTAGCTAATTATAAAAATAAGGAAAAAACCATGCATTTTCCAGGCGTTTATCCAAACACATGGAAAATGCACGTAGCACAATTAAACATGTAATCATTTTTTAACTGAACGTTTAGGGAGACTTTTAAGAATTTTGGCTCACTTATAACATATGTACTTTCCTTGTAATTCATCATAATGCAAACAGGTGGCCTCGGATCCCAATGATAATGTTTACTGGTATTTTCTATGAAGTCTTTCAGAATTTAATTTAGATATATATATGACATATAATGTCGTGAAATGTTAAAAATAAGTTGGAAAACATTCTCAGTCAAAGATGACGTAAACAAGATGAATTGATGCTGCTGCACTGTGCTGCAGGTTGATTGGTCGTTTTGTGGCAAAAAGATCACATTTCAAATTCATATTGACAGTCCTTTGTGGGGTGGGATTACTTACCTAAGTAAGTGGTATGGGTAAACCAAATAGCATTGTAGTTTGGATAAACTATCCAAGATTGTAGCAACATTGCATTTTTGCCATTTAAATTGCGTTTTTGAAAAGTCTGTAGGAGTCCTGCCTTGATATTAAATAGCTGCCCATAAGTCAGAAGAATTTACTCCGTGCTTTCATGCAGAGTGGACAACATACCTTTCTAAATGTTGAACATTAAAACAATCTTCAGTCAGGTTAGTACCTTAATTTATGTGCCTTGATTTTCATAGTTTTCATATTCTGATTTTAAAAGTTTGAAATCTACTTATGCAGAATTACAATTACGAGCTGATTTCATTAAAACTAAACTGCAGAGGACGTCATGTAGAATCCAGGACTCCCATTGGCTGACAGACTGCCTTAACCAATTAAATGGGAATGCTGAATTCACATGACGTCTTCTGGAGTTTAGTTTCCAAGTCTATTAAATCAGCTGTAAGAGTTTTTTATACTCTCTTGCTGCTTAAATCCCTTTTCTATGATTATCTAAAACCAGAAATATAACAGTCTTCATCATATTAATACATTTTAATATATCATTTTTTTACAGAAGCACACTACCAGTTACAATATTTACAATGTCTGTGATTTAAAATGTTTACTTATCTGCGTACGTTTACACATTTATAGTGTAGAGTGCCTATCATATAAGTGGTTACACAGTGGGCATACATTGAAAATAACTTCTGCTTAAATTCTCATGTGATGTAGATCATTGCTTTGTTTTGTTTCATTAAAACGGCTGTCCAAAAGCTATTGAATTTGCTCACACATCCATGAGTTTTCACCACCAAAGAGATTACCCTAATTGATTCTTGTCCGATTTATGGTTCTGGTACCTTCTGAAACGTGCGCATGCCAAATCATTATACTACTGTTCTAACTCACTGCAGTTCTAAATTATATGATTCTTCTGCATAATCAAGACTCAAGACACTTTATTTGCTGCACATTGCACAATACATATTTAATATACAATTAATATTTTTCAACAAACATACTGATCTATTATATAAACAAATATTCAGAAATGTACATATCATGCAACCAGAGGGTAACGCTAGCGAGTGCCCACCTAGGTACCAGAGAGACCTCCGGAAATGATTACATAAATGTGATCATGGGAATGATAAAAGTTATTTATGTATGATAAACTTCTTTCTAATGATTAATTGAAGACGACGATGGCAAAGAAATTGAAAAGACATTTCAAATATTAACATCCTCTTTGAAAATAAGACCACCAAGAACTGCAGTGTGAAAGTCACATGCTATATTAGGAAATCTCCCAGAGCATATTCTATCACAGACATTCACGTTGCCCTTTATGTAGAGGCAAAATCACCAAAAACTCTAGTATGAAATTCACATGCCACGTATACCAGGCATTTTCCTGCCAGGGAAGTCGTTAGTTGGAAAGACATCTCCCAGTAGACTCTACAACATTTTCTACAAACATTCAAAATGTACACCTTCGTGCAGGGATGAGACCATCAAAAACTCTAGTATGAAATTCACATTGCTTTTCACTATGACTAATTCGTGCACTACACATTTTCATGTAAAGATGAGAAAATATCTGATTACATTTTCTAAAGCAAAACTTTCAAAAGTTACATTTTTGTTCGGAGATAAGACCACCAAAAATTCCAGTATGAAATTCACATGCTTATAGAGCATTTTCCTGCAAAGATGAACAAATATTCAGCTAGTCGTGCATGTATTATATGAATAATAATAAGGCAGAAAGTGACTACTATCATAGGAATGTGAAAGAATAAAAAAGGAATCCCCTTAATTACTACATTCCAGCAGTAACTCGACAGACATAACAATTCTGAATGAAACATATGTTCTCATAATTGTTTAGAAATTAGAAGATGTTGCTTTATGTATTTACTGTATTCTGAGTAACCATGTGTAGAAATTTTGCTTTTTATGCTATGTGGACAGCTATTGTATACAAGAGGTAGTCTATTTCTCACACTATTTACAACAACTTGATGTTTACTCTGAGGACTTCTTAGTTCATTAGAATATCTGGTATCATGGTTATGTATATCTGATTGTCTGGTAAGCATATATTTCAATGTATCATTAATGTTTAGAATTTCGAAATTTTTGAATAATGGCTCAGTATGGGCATTATATTTTTGCATTGAAATTATTCGTATTGCATTTTTTTAACAATCGTGTAGCACTCATTCCCTACTTATGGTTACTTATATGCAAACTCACTAAACCATCATAAAAGCTAACACATACAAATGTATTGTAAGGTCAAAATTTTAACACTGTCCTATACGTGTACATTATTATTGTATGTCTCTGCACTGGCAGCACTGCAACAATTTTTCGTTAGCTAAGATGATCCCCTCAAAAGATGTGACTTAACAGTCCTCCCCTAATTTGTGTGAAACAATTTATATCACTCCTGCCTCATGCAGTGGAATTCTCAACTTACATAACATTGCCTTCGAAGATTTCTGTTGCTCCAACACTATAATGCAGGCAGGCGGCACATATTTAACCACCTAATCAATTTGTCTATATCTTGGCATCCTGAAAATATTCCTGTCAATTTGGCCTTCATTGCATTGCAATTTGCAATACTGAATGTATTGTGCTATGTCCTCGACATTAACTTTTTTGAAAACTGGTTTCAGAGAAAATGCTCTTAAATGACACTGCGCGTGGTTCAGACTTGTGTTTGGTTAAAAACATATATATTACATAGTCAGGTCTTGATTTTGGAAGTTTTCATATTTGTAAACCCCCTGTTTTTCCTTCTGAGTTCCTCTATAGACTATATGTTATAGGATATCAAGAAAAACAAATTCATGAAATATCTATACATGTATAAGATAAGAAGGCCCTTCTAAGATTCTCACCATGTGATGAAGGGACGATTATATATTTCAAACAAATATTTGATAGCAGTAATGTTAAAAGTAAAGATATGTGCATTTGAAATGTAAAGTCCACTTATTGTGATATAATGTAATTTAATACAATACACTAAACTTCAACAATATTGCCAAAATGTCATCACTTGGCGAAGCATTTTCCTTGACCTTTGATATTGGCGCGTAGAACATCACTTCCTCCCACTCAGTGACTCAGACACATTCATAGCAAAGTTAGCTTTTCGCCAGTTACAACATGCATATATATTCCAGATATTCCCTTAATAATGCACATTTTACAAAAACATTGTCCATGTTAACATAAATAAGATAGTCCACTGTCATTTTTTTTCCCAACAGGTGGCAGTGGTTCTGCTGACTTGCAATTGTTACAGTGAAGGGACAGAGACCGACAGTGGTGACACCATGTGTGTGGATTCTCAGGACATCATCCGGGAACTAAAAGGGATACTGGGGGCCAGTTACAGCAGCCGACATATGCGGTTCAGACGAGATTCTCTCCCACTGAAATGGCGCTTGAGTGTCTACAACCAAACCACACTCATCCAATCTCAAAACACCTCCGTGGGTACATTGAGACTGACCTTGCCGTGGAACTGCCAATCTCGAGTCACTTGGCGAGATCTCGGACCCAGATTTTTCCCGCGCTACGTCAGAAATGTCGTCTGCTCTCAGTCAAAATGTAGCTTCGGAGAGTTTTCATGTAATCAGCGACTCTACACGATCAAGATCCTTAGCCTTACAGACGCTGTGACCTGTGGTCACCTAACTGACCCCAAGTCGACCAACCAGTGGTGGAAATTTCAAGAAGTGACTGTGTCGCTCTGTTGTGAGTGCAGCTTCAAAAAATAATTAATTACCTTGGGATCTCAGTTTCTCAGTGTTCAATGTTTATTCTATTTTTACTTCCCAGATAATGAGAATTTATCCTTTTCCTTTTCAAGATGCTATTGCATGTACTCTATACATGATTTATAAAGCTTTTATAATACTTTATAATACTTATAAAATATGCTGGTGAAAAATAGGCCTATTCAGTTTTTTGGTTTATTTAGGCCATACTAAGCACTCACCTTGTAGGCTAATATATGCCCATTCTATATGCTACATTTTTAATATAATTTCGACCAACACACGGATGTTTGTGTCAATAAAACACAGTAACAACAAATTTATACTTGTGAGCATAATTTATTTTTGTTGTGTATTTGATCTATGGGGCAATAATTAACCATGCGCACTAATTAAGGTGCCAGAAATTGGTATTCCAGCTGTCAATAAATCTAAACTTACAGGTAAAATCAATTACAGCAAATTGTACACAAAATACATATCAATTTGTCAAAATTAATTTGGACTACTTTATAATAGTATCAAGCCACTTATAAATTTGTGCAAAATATTAAGAACTTTCTGAAACTTTTCAGCTTCACCTAGTTAAACCTATGACCTAATGATGACCAACTATTTAAAAAAAAAACTACTAGGCCTAGCTAGTTTATCCGAGTCTAGATTAGGACGGTTTGTCTGATTACTGAGTATTATACATACACAGCTAGTTAAATATACTTTGTACACACAGAATAGAATACATAGCACATATGGATAATGCAATCACTCACACATATCAAACGAAATACATTAGTTAGTGTATACACATACAATTAATATATACAGAGACTGGAATATCCAGCCATTTGTCAATTGATTATTAAGTCACTTAATATCCATAATCCACAGTTACGCTACAAGAAAAATGGTGAATAGTTTTTGATTTGAGCAAAGGAAAACCTTCGTCAGTTTAAGGTCCATTGACCAAGAAAATTCTGCTTCTGAGTTCTGATGACGTCATTGAGATACACATCACGTCCTCTGACGTCGCCGACGCTGCTTCTTTCGACGTTTTTTGCACGTGCGACAACACTGCACGCGGTATATTTTATATCGACAGAGTTTTAGCCTTCCCACTAGGTCGCAGTACTTGGATTCATCCTGGCAGACTGAAAAGAAACCCAGATTTTGGTAAATTATGAGAATAATTACCACATATATAACAGTTGAAGAATTCCTAGTTTTAAAAAGATTCCATGCAAGGCTACCACGACACCTAGTGTATAATTCGCACACTACGTGGCGTTCAATCTCGAAGTGACTCCATCACTGCCTCTCTCATCTCTATCCCATAATGAATATTTAATAAATCAGTGACTGTAGGCTAAACAGTAGGACATTTATTTTTATTTCTTAAATTCATTAATTTGGTGTGTTCCTTGATAGCGGTAGAACTTTGCCTTAGAGGGTCACCCAAATTAATATAGGTATGTTCGGATAAAACTAATAAAATGTTTCTGAGTTCTGATAGGACCATAAGACATCTTACCACCATCAGCACATGCAGGTGGAGTGCAAGGCTTGATGTTGTCAAGACGATTCTCATCGTTACAGTTGCGGCCGGCTGGTTTGCCATTGTGGCTCCATATGCATTGGATGACGCGCGTCATGACTCCTGGTTCGCCACAAGTTCGTGAGCACTAGATAATGAAAATGACTATCAAGTACATACATATGACCTTACATTTATATCCTGTCACAATGACTATCACCGGTGGTTCTCAATTAAATTTCAGTCTCATTGTATATATAGGCCTATATATTTATTGTAATTAAGCTTTATTGATTATGCAATAAAAGTGTTATCCTGTATAGATTATGCACTTTTATCTAAATGCTTATATTTTGTAGAACCATTCACCTGTAAAGTCTGTCTACCTATCTATCTATCTATCTATCTATCTATCTATCTATTATATATCTATCTAGCTATGACTAACCTTAGTCCAATTTAGAGCTTTCCATGTAGGCTTGCAGTCTTTATGATGACATTCATCGATATATAGCTTCTTGTCTGGGAGAGGTTCACAAGCATCATGCCGTAGCAGGCTATTATTGTAAGCCACGCAATACAATGACCTTTCCATGGTGCCTTGCAGGAACTTGGCGCACCTTTCGTTTGAACACTGCAAATAATTAACATAGGGGTTGAGAAGTTGAAGTCTTCCATAGTGAGTTGACCCAATAATCACGTTGTGACAAGGTATTTGTTTGCCACACCATAATTTACTAGTTTGCTACACTAGGGTTAAATATATTTGTGAGTAAGGGCCAGATAGGTATAATCTGTTAAATTGACATATTTATATATAACACAAATAACCACAAACAAATATAGGCCTACTTTAACACCTAAACATGGACAAAATTGGTCTTACCTGGCCCCACGGACCAAATTCCCAGTGAGGGCATTTGTCAAAGCCACAATCTGTGGCTTCCAAGGGCATCTCCAAACCAGCGAGGGCACAGTGCTCCAATTCAACTTGTTTATAATAATGCTCCATGATTAATTCGCACGTGACGTTCCTTGTCTTCAAGCCAGCGCCACCGCACGTGCTGGAGCAGCGAGACCACTCTCCTGTGTAGAAGACAGGAGAAACTTCACGTGACTCAGAGTCACCCGCTTCTATGACAGAAAAAATCAAGGGCCTGCCACCTGCCCTAACAGCATTGTCAACACTATGGACAGGAGCCGTCAGACTCAGCTGACCAGCTTCTGTCATGGCCAATTCACTGACGAACTGCAGTCTGGCATAGTACTCCTCTTGAGCCTTGTCTTCGCTGTGGAAAGTAATTGTGATGTTAGCCTGAGAGCCTTGAACCACACACTGGTAGACCCCTCTGTCCTTTTCTCTGCTTCTCTTGATGTGCAACATGCCGTGTTTGGTGACTCTGATGCGACCCTTCCTGCCAATGGCTTCTGCGCCAGTTTCTCTGAACCATTCTGATGTGATGCCCTTTTCAACTGGACACTTGACCTGCAGCGTGGTCCCCGGGATGAGAACTGTTTGTCCTCCGACCAGAACTGTCAGCTTGCGACGTGGAAGCATCTGAACTGTCCTACAGAACACACAAAGAATGAGAGCCTTAATTGACCTTCGAATCACCAATGACATTTCCATGCAATTGATTATTCCATAGCCAGCCCAGCATTTACATATTACTTTACCATACCTACCAATGACAATTGCTTATTGTATCAATTCCACAGAGAGACTCACTGTGAGTTTCCACACGGAGTTGACAACCAGAACACACAATCAGCGTCACTGAAGTTCTCATGGTACAGCGATTTTATTCAAAGTTGCAAATTGTAAAGTGCCAGTTGCCTAAACATATCATTTGGGAGATTTTTTCATTTAATTAAATGGAAATTCATATTGATTCTGCTAGTGGGACTATATATGCACCATTATTAGGCAAGTCATTATTAGACTCTCCCTAATGTTGGGTATAAGTTATCTTATTCAGCCATATACCTGGCCAGATCGACCTCTTTGATGAGCCCTGTCTTGGCACTGGTTGGACATGCTGGTTGCTGACAAGGTCGCTGCTCGCTGGGCTTTGGTCCAACGCTCTCCTCACAGAGGGCGCCATCCACCACTTTTTCAGTTGCGGGGTTGATGATTTGATGACAGATGACGTCACGACGTTCTACACCCTCGCCACAAGTTACTGAGCACTGCAAAAACGACAATGGCACTGCAGTTACTCTATTTAATTCAGTCATCTAGGGCACAAGATGATATTCATCCAGCATTCTATTAAGCCTACAGCAGATTTTATGAACTTGGAAACGTATTTCCAGCAGACGTCATGTGAACCCAAGACTCCCATTGGCTATGATCGTCCTTCAGCCAATGGGAGTCCTTGATTTTCATGACGTATTGACGTTGCCTTTAGTGTGGTTTCCAAGTCTTTGAAATCTGCTATAGTTCATGTAATATAATTAAGTTTCGTACCTGGGACCAGGCATCGACGTCCCAGGTGGGAGGGCAGTCAATCGGATTGCAAAGGAGACTGCGTGGTGGGATGGGCTGGGGACATTCCGGGTCTTGTAGCACTTCCACCTTATTGGGGGCATATTCTCTCACACATTCGACGTAACGGCGTTGGTACCCTCCTCCGCATGGGGCAGAGCACGGTCCGTAAGCCCCAGAACGCCAATAAGGGGGGCAGGCAATGACGTTGCAAGCCCTTTCTATGGTTGGGGGTCTTTGCACTCCCTTGCACCGACTGTCGTCCACTATGAGGCCATCTGTTGCTCTGCTGCACCTGTGTGTGGTCCTCTGCTTCCCTGTAATAAGCATCAATACCCGCATCAGTGCCCCATCACTAGAGTGCGTGAGATGATGCAAGTTCTCAGCCACGTCATTTTGCTGATGCTGCACCAGCAGACAGGAGTCCCTCAGGGCATGCTCAGGGTTATAACCACCAGGACCCAAAACATCCAGTTATAAAAAAACTTTTACTATTTTTTCGATACTGAACTCATTGACCTTTGGCCTCTGAACTTGGGGGTCGACGTACGTGTGCACTGATACTCCTGTCATAATTTATAAACTTTTTTAAATTTTTTTATTCATCAATAAGAAAACGATATTATTAAACGTACAAATAAATTCTTCAAATTAGCCCTACTCCGTCATTTAATTTGGTATTTACTTTTGGTACTCACCTCCCAGGCAGGAGGCACTGCAGTGACTAAAGCCCTGCAGTTTCCAGACGTATTCACCCGCCAGGAGGTTGGGGGCGAAGTAGATCTCCTCCCTCCCAGTCACTGTGTTGCAGTCCTTCTCATAGCATTGCTCGGTAGCTGCAGGTTTTTGTTCTGCGGGGGAAAATAACCTCTAAGATTTCATAACATGCAATGCAATATGGCTGAGACCTGGTACAAATCAAGCTTGTGACTGATCGACAACAGCCTGGGCAAGCAACACAAAAAGAGCGCGTCAAAACAGACACATTTTTGCAAAAATTGAAGCACGGTTTTGTCAGATACTTGCAAAGATCCTGTTTCAAACAAAAGACCACATAAAGAACACATGATCATCATGAGACCAAAACTGATCGCAAACTAATCTCCAAACGTTCTTCTGTTTTAGCAGCAAATTCATCTCCTAGTTGTGACTGCAGATGACTGTGGTCTTTGGGCTTACCATGTGGATTTATTTTTGTGCAACTCGACGACACACAACATTCCAGCCCAACGTCAACATCTGGGGGGCTACAGTTACCCGAAATGGTCAGATGCCATGAAGTTTCACAAGGGAAATCTCTCAGGAAATTGCTAACAGGACTTGTCTGATGCAATGCGCTGTCATTTCCAACACACGGCTACTGCTTAATGTTGACAGTACAGAGGTCCGAAAAGACAGCAAGCAGCTCATTTTCAGAACCCATAAGCTGTTCTCATATGAGCACTGTATCAGACAGATTTAAGCAACAGCTTCTAATGATACTTCTTGGTATTTACGTAGTATATTATATCTTCCCAACACAGTAAATATACATTTTTATTTTCGCAAAATTAACACTGTGAAGAGCTATTCGTGATTTGACTATCAGATTCAGAAATCATTCTGCCAAGTAGGAATTCCTTCTTAACTTATCTTATACAAGTCTTTGTTCAGGCTTAAGGCCATGGCATTCTTATAGCTAGGTCATAGCCTTTAATAAGTCTTACTTTATATAAATTTGTGAAATGATATCTTGTAACTATATGACAATAACATGATGTATACAATTTGATACTATTGATTAAACAATAATAACATGATCTATACAACACAATTGGATGCTATTAATACTAAACAATTTACATTGGATTGAAAAATGTATTCACTGGTACCATGTACAGGTATTTTACCAACCTGTGCATGCTCTGTCATCTAATACTGTCACAGAGCGAGTGAATTCCAGGTAAACCTTGCAGAGGACAATCCGTGACCTTGTACCCAGTCCACAGGTGACACTGCAGCTGCCCCATGGCTCTGTTACAAATCTGAAATTAATGACATATCCCAATGGTATACTATGTTGATGTTTATTTTGTGTATTACGTTGTAAAGATATGATTCCTTCATCTTCATGGCAGGACAAATTAGAAATATAACTGTATTCAGGCTAAATATTTCGCTCGGATATATTACATGGCATTGTTATAAGTGGGGTAGAACGGATAGAATTTAATACAAGGTATTGTGTCACTTTGTGTATATTGCTAACTTAACTTGTAGCAGGTGCTATGCAGGGGCGGATCCTGAAAATTTTTCACGGGGGGTTGACAAATCATAATGTATCGCGGGGTCCGCTGATTTAAATTTTTTTTAATTAAAATGTACTAGGCCAAGGGGGGGGGGTGCAACCCTCAACCCCCCCCCCTCCCTAAATACGCCACTGCTAGGATGAAATAACAATGGTTAGGGTTGCAGCCAGAGAATTTAATATACATGTAGATGTTCCACACAGTTACTTATTCGGTCAATCAGGCTCACAGAAACACAATCTCAATACTGTGGTTCACATCATATCGTACTTTCATGATTGCTGTAACTCGTATAAGTTTAGTGATTGGCAAGAGATATATTTGGTTTTAAGTGTTCATGCAAAGCTGGTATTGCATAGTAAGTTAAGCTGCCGTGGATGACATTTTTTGGCAACCATACCAGAATCTGATGTATTCCAAGACCAACTGGTTCATAAATACTGTGCTTGCCTACACTGATGTTCATGTAGTGTATGTATTGCATATATTATGTACAACAGCCATTCTGTTATCCTACAGAACTTTCAGTCGGATATTTCAACTTACATGTTATGTACATGCTACCATAGCATGTTGTTTACAAATGTATGCCATAATGCCATTTCATAAGTCAACATGGTGAACCAAATAAAGAATATAATACAGCATCCTACATGTGCCTGCTATAGCATGTCATTTACTTTTTAGTCCCCTGGGGTAAATAAATGTGTACATGATTACCTCTATGTTTATCACATCTCATCTTTTTCAAAGTTTGTTTATCACAATAATTCACAAGTAAAGTGCTTGGTTTACCCTCCCAACATACAATTAACAGTCAAGCGGACCTGACTTAGCTTCTACATCCACCACAATTTAAAAATCTTTATAAGACATGTTCCAGCAGAAATAATGGAAAGTTCGCTTTAATGTTCTGTGTTGCTGTACAAATAATTAATATATTTGATAAATTCAAATATAAGCCTAAATCTGTGGCATGAAAGTCATTGAATTCTTCAGGTCTACAATTGTTTTAGGTTTTGATGTTTTTGGTCTTTTTGTTGCTTTCATGTCATAAATTAAAGGTTTTGGTTATTTATCTCTAAAAACCAGTATTTCTTTGCCCATAAGACAGTATTCATCCAAATAAAAGGAGGTTGACCATATACAGTTAATTGTAGATTGTAACTGAGCTACACTTGCATATTCCATCAGCCTCATATATATAGTTGCTCATGTTTTCCAAAATGTAGGGCAAGGGCCCACACACGAAGGACTGACATGAGGTGTCACGATTCAAGAAGACTCCTTTTTCTAACTATTCCAAATTTTCCTTTTGATGTACCTACAAGAGCATTTATACTCATTGCCTTTTCTTCTTAATTCAAAACCTCTTGCCACTCCTCTCACGACCTCTCAAAGTTGTATTCACAGAACGACAGACATAAGGCAGTTGTGTATATACATCACCCCCTGGACTCCTTTATGTAAGTTTAAAAGGGTCCCTGTGCAAGATTCTTTATCAGTCGAGGGTCATCCTCTTAAACGCGTTACGAACACGATTTAATTCCAACGTACAAGGTTAAATTGTGTTTCAGGCAATAAACTATGCAGTAACTTTGTTCCAGAAAAAAAAAGTCGTGCCAGTCGAATTTAGCAAACAGAAAAGGCTAAGCCAACTAGACATGCCTCCATGGAGCACCATTCTATGCCAACTGGCTTTGTGTCCAGCTGATAGCCAGGCACATCTCTTCACTAAAGCAGGACAAGCATCCTTTCCTGAGCAGAGCACCAAAATTAAAATATCATACATTTTACAGGTAGAGATGAGCGAATTTGCATGTGATCACACTAACCTAGAAGAAATTGCAGACTGGTTCTGACACAACTAAAGGATTAGTAGGTTGAGATTAATCCGCTAAGAGGACATGATGGTCAGCACTCCTGATGTGAATGACCCCAAGACTGGTATCTACAGAGCTCTACAGTTCTCATGATTGGAAGTTGACCCTTACGAGTTCTACTACATATGCTACCCTGTGACTTATGAACATCTTGACACTTACGAAGGAGTAGTGGAAATTTCTGGATCAACCTCCATCGTTCCATCCGTGAAAGAATCTATGTCGTATTCCTCCATGCCACTCGCTGGGTAGTCCTCCAGGTCCTTCATGTCAATTACGGACAACTGAGCACCATCCGCGGCCAACTGGAAGACATTATCAGGAATCGGAAGAGGTTTCAACTCGATACTCTGATAGGAATCCTGAATTTCAGACAGTTCTCGTTCAGGCGCTTTTTCGAAGCGAATTTGCACTTTTTGATGAAGTTCAGGAGCTCTTGACAAAGATTCCGATGGTTTTGCTACAATTTGGGATATTTCTTTATTTAAGTCAAAGTCCTTAGAGTCACTTTGATGCTTAGGTCTTGCCGAAGTTTTGATATGAGGTATGACGGTTGTGCTGTCTTCTTTGTGGTTCCTTTCGCCGCTGATGTCCACCATTGGGGTGAATGTCATTTCCTACAACCAACAAAATGTGATTAATTATCATTACCTTACTAACACTATGTTAGAGGCGATTCAAAAATACACCGATCAGACACTTGTTTATATTGTCAGCTATTACATGAAGGAGAGAAGCTCAGCAGCATATTTCCATGCATAAGTACGTGGACAAGAAACACAGAACCCCTTGAAATATGAGGGGTGATGCCTGGCACTTGCTATCCTTAAGCACCTGCCAAAAATGCTTTTACCTGGCCATTTTCTTGCTGTTCATAGGACCCATTCAGTTGCAATTTGCCATCCAGCTCTGCAGGGGCTGCAAGGAGAAGCACATTAACATTAAAACATCTGTGGGAACAGGTGGCTTCTCAACCCAAAAACTGTATACACAATACACATATCCCTCCTCAGTATTTTCAGACTTGTCAGACATTTTGGCATCAGTTCATCTACACCTTTGGCCAAATGTGTGACAAATTTGACATTGTTCTTGCAGCAGCAGCAGCATCTGGAGCCCCAATCATGTGAACCATGTCAGAAATGTGTCACATGTTAAACCATGAATACAGGGTAAACTGTACATAGATGGGATGCATATGGACACAATTTACTTGCTTGGTGCATATGCACTGATTGAAGGTGAGAAGTCAGAAGTACATACATACTGTATTATACATATTTTATAGTATAATCCAAAATAAATGTCAACTTGTTTTTTGGTCATATTTTATCATAACCATTATGGCGCCGCACGAGATGGACAGATTTGTTGCAAATTAGTTAAAGCCCAACTCTCTAACCCATAAATACCCTTTCTGTACAAATCAACTTCCAAGTTTCCCATCTTTGCAGGATGATATTTTTTTTGGCCATTTTGTCATCATTTTAGCCATTTGTTATGGTCACAAAGAAGCAGCAAAAATTACTATGTTGTTTCTTTCCCAGAAGTGTTTTATCAGCTAGAAAGTTGGTTCACATTCTTTTTTTCGGTTCCATGCTATTTGTGACAAAATATGACCAAAAAAAGCAAAAACAAGTGCACATCTATCATGGATCCTACTATAGTACAGTTTTGTGGAAATTGATGTTTTCTTAAGAAGTGAGGGAGGCAAAGCATTCTTGAACTAATTTATCACACATTTGGGCCACTGGTGTAGACAGTTGTTTACCAGTTAAACACAACCCTACAAGAGCACGGCAGTGGAAATAGTTGTAAATGTGAGAAATACAAAAGTGTTCAATTTCGCCTGTTGAAAGAGGTTGTGGGGCTGGTGGGTGGGGCAGGGGTCTGTTAGCAAAAAAAAGTGACAGGTATTTAATGCAGCTGTATTATGCAATGCTGTTATTTTAGTTCCCTGTTTTCTGATGCAATTTCTTCATGCAGCAGTTCATGCTGACAGCATCTCGATTCCTCCCCTCCCTCCAGATTCCCCCAACTCCCCACGTCTTTCCTCGCTCCCAAATTAAAAATACTACGTAGCGTATAAGTTACAAAGCAAATGTTGGACCCTAGATCGCTCATGAATTCCAACAGATGAAAGTTCTGAGGATTAAAAAAACATTTAGCTTCACCGAGCGGGCGTTGTGGTGCCAAGATCCATGACCTGATAAGCCAATGGACCAAAACTAAAGGTCTTTTTTATCATCTAAACCTGCATCTTCAACCATTCCTGCCTTTACATGATCATTATGGAATTATATGATTTCTATCTATGACCTCTCTCTGCCATTCCATCAGCCTAAGTCCACTTTATCAAACAAAGGACCTTACCATATTACTTGTCACATTACATTACCACTCTTGAATTCAGTCCTCTACATGTTTTATGTAAATAAGAACATTGTTCGACTGGTTTTTCAGAAGTAGTTCTCAGTACAAAAATGTTAGCTTGGAAATAGAGGTATTAGTGTTTCGTAATGTTGGTATTTGGTGATAGTTTACCATTTGTTGTTAAACAATATTTCTTATGGTACAATATAACTAATTCTATATCATTATAATCTCATACACACTCCAAACAAAAAGTCCTCCTAATGACTATGGGTAGTCATATATGACACTGAAAGTAGTACTACCTTAGTCTTCTATATTTTATATAACTTTCCATTCATCACCTACCCTTCTGTCCAATGCACGGGCCCATGTAGCAGGGCAGGCTGGTCTTGGGTTTGTCCTGCTCAGAGCAGGTCATCTGCACGGACTTCCGGCAAATGACCTCTCGCTTCTGGAAACCCAGGCCACAGGTCACTGAACACTATGAGAAAAAAGAAACAAATGCCATCAATCTTTTATATTGCTGTTGATTTATAAACTGTAAAACCGTAGTTGCTAAGGACCTTTATGTAGATTGTGGGCCATTGGTATTGTTATTGCTTTACTGCCAAATGCAATGAATTACTGCCAAATGCAATGAAGTGCAGCCAAATCCAGTTCAAACCATGTCTAGTGACATCACATTATATTTTGCTTGAGTGATTTTTATTAAAAGTCAATTTAAAGAAAAAGGAAGCAAACTACATTGCAAGTAAAACCAAGGGTTCAGATTCAGGAATTTTGGCATCTGCACATGGGTGACCAGGAAATCAATACAATATAAATGTTGCAAGTTGCAAGCAAAGTGTAGTGGACTACACTTCATTGCATTCGACTATAATGATAAGCGTTTTCTTACTGACCGGAGAGTACTGGCCAGCATACCAGATGGGGCATTGCTGGCTGTTGCAGGGCTTGGAGGAGGCTGGTTTTGGACCTTTGCAAAAACTGTCATAGAACCTTCGGAAGGATCCATCCCCAACTTCCTCAACGCAATACAAGTGTCTTCTAGATATTCCTCCGCCACAAGACTTAGAACAACTTTGCCATTCGCCTGTGATCCATCTGCAATCATAACATAAGCTGTTTTTTAACCCAAGTGCTCTCACAGCCAATACATTAGTGTTATAGTTCTGCTAATATAGTTAAGCCTTGGTGTGAAAAAAAAAAGCTTGTGCAAGATTCTGTGTGATTTGTGTAAAGAGATAAAGACTGCACTTGTGCATGCGTAAATTCCACTGGAGTATTTTGCTGTAGCTAATAATACAAGGAAGGGGAAAAAGCCACGGAAAAAGCAACTTACCCAGGCCCACACCTTGGCATCTGGCATTCCCTGTTGAAGCTGGGAGGTTTTTTCTCCGCATTACACAGATCGTCAGGCACCTTCACATTTCTCTGCTGGTCAAAGCAGATCACCAAGGAAATCTGCACCCCTATTACAGTCGTTAAAAAACATCCACTGATGAGATAACCATTGACGTACTATCCTCTTTACCAAAGATTGATGTCATCTTTTTCCATCTTTTCTTTATCTCAGACATAAATCTAGTACTATAAGACTGCTTCGTAAGACTGAACAATACTGGCTTAAATTACAAGATTCCTCATACAGATAGAACTTATAGAGGAAGCCAAGTCTCGTAATTTAATATCAAGCTCGGGTGAGCAGATAAAGTGACAAAAGCCAATGTCAAGAATCAAATGGCTTGCTATTTATTCATTGTTTACTACTCAACAGAAGCCTATGTCTCCAGAATTGGAAATTCCAAGATTAAATCATTGCATTCAGAAATAGTTTTTTTGGCTTTCGGTAGTTTACGCTGCTGCATTCAGTCTATGTAGGATCCCATATAAACATCAGATCAGGTGTCTCAAATTCAAATACATAAAATGCTCAAACACAAGTACTATAATACTATATTTTTAAACAATGTTCTTGATAATATGTTTTATATAATTGTAGTTTCTCACATTTGTTTGATTATCATTTTTATATGTAGGCCTACGTTATTTGCAATTCAGTGACTTTGACATGCACATCTGTTAAATTGAATCAGCCCTGGGGTTTTTCTAACAATATAAATGTATGATGTTTTCTGAAGACTCATATTAGACAGTGATTCAATATTTAGATCCAGGGCAGTCTGTTGCTCTTTGCTTCTTGAGTGGCAAAAAAAGTAGAGTAGTAAGATAAGTTACCTACACCACAGGAGACCGAACACCCTGACCACGTGTCTTGCCGCTTCCACAAGAAATTGCTCTGGCTCCTGGGGGTAGGGGGTAATTGCCCCCCAGCACAGGAGGATCCATCTCCCCCACACACCCCACACCGATCCACCACAGCCCCGGATCCAAGTATGTTGTCACAGCCAACAGCCTGCAGAGAAAATCACCCACAAGGATCACATGAGTGCCAAGTGATGTTCTGGTAATGTGAAGCAAAACAATGAAAATATAGGCTTAAGAATGTCATGTAACATAATAAACTTCAGAGAATCCCCCCAAAATTCTTGGACCACATGACAGACTATAATGGCTAACTCCAATTTCTGTTTTCTTTGGTTTATGGCCTTGATGCAGGCCTATAACAAGGACCTCCAAGGTATAATTTATGTCAAGTTACAACAGCTTTTGAGTCCCATCTATTCATAGAGTTAGGGAAAAAACTGCCAAACTTTTTAGTCACGCAGCGCATATGACAGATAAATCATGTTATATAAACTCATTGTTATGCAAATCCACCTTTGCATTTTTTTGCTAGTTTAGTCCTAAAAGAATGCCTGTAATATTTTTTCCAATTTCACCTTATAAATACGTCTAGCCAAAAGGTGACTCGCTTGAACCATGAAAACATTAAGTAAGCTTGGCCAACTACATGCATCATTTCATTCACAGCATTATTGCAAACTTCTTTAGAAGGTGACACTTTAGTTTCTTGTTGAGCAAAAGGACATGGAAAGAGGTCATGACCTACCCTGCAGACTGCATTGATGCACATAGCATTGGAATTGCGGTAACAGCGAGTACCATCAAGGACCTTTGGCGCTAAGACGACGCTGACATTGTGGCCCTTGGGGCGACATCTGAGGGCACACGGGTCACGTGCATCGTCCTGGGCCTCCCATTGGTAGAGCTTCCACTGGAATGGAACGTCGTTGTAGGCGGCGCACTGCTGTTGTCTGAAGTCGGCCGATCCCTCCGGGCATGCCTGCAAGATGTGAAAAGGCACGTCAATACTTTAAGAGGCGGTGTTAAATTCGAATGAAAAAAAGGTAGAATGTTTCCAGAAGGGATTCCACAACAGGCCCAATAGCCCAACGCGTCAAGATCACTTTGGTCAGGCCCTGATCAGGCCAACTTGGAATCTCTAGGGACTCCCAAATCGTTGGAATTAAAGTACAAAACATTGGCATAACTCATTGTATAGGTTATCATGAAGAGATAAGTGAAATGGCAAAATAGGCCTACCAAAGGACAAGCAGCTTAGTAAAATATCACATTTAACCGAATTGTCTCGCACTATAGATGGATTCCACATGCAAGAGGAATTTCAACAAAAACCAAAGTTATGAGTGGTATAAAAGCAAACAGGGTTTACAATATATGTTGTGTTATAACCACGGGCAGTTCCTGGGCTGTGTTGTACAAACAATCATAGTGGTTCATTTCTTGTCCAAAAATGACCCCCCTGTGACTAGGGCAACGTGACACGGGCAGAGTAAAGGCGTGCTGGGGTAATCAGGGCTTGTAACTTGATGGTTGCCTCCTGGGCTTCGAGTCTGGCCAACCTCAGAATGTTCAATATGCCCCAATAAAGCACTAGACATCGACACCACCTGTTGCAGTTTGATTCTATCTTGGATTCAATATAAACTGAGACGGAATTTTGGGGCCCCACCACAAGTGTTCCATCCCAAACTCAAGTCCCACCCACAATGAGAGTACGTGCTCTTGGCAGCCCTCAAGCAAGCAGATGTCAGCTGACCTTAGGGCTCCTGGTCCCTGGATCTAGCAACCATAGCAGACATGCACTGGACAAAGTTTTCAAATTGCCATTATTGTCCCTATCCGATAACTAACCTCAGTCCACATTGGATAACTCAAGATCAGACAGCACTGCTTGGCACCAACTGCACTTATACTCTATTACAGTAATCTCTGGTTAATTCTCTTGCTTCATTGTAACGAGTTTACGTAGTTTTCTTGCAAGTTATTAAGCATAGTCTTTACGGTTAAATACATCAATCAACCCTTGTGAGCGGCAGGAACTTGCATATCTATCTATCTATCTATCTATCTTTGGCATGATACCACAGGAATTACAGTTGGGATGAAAAAAAGGATATTATTATAGGAGTGGAAGATGCTGTGCAAAAATGTACCAACTATCGTAAAAAGTACAGAACTTTTTTTACAGTGTGCCCTCTCTTTTTGCCAATCTCTTGTCCTGGCCTCTCTTTCTCAGTACTCTCTTTCTCGTGCCATGCTATCATGCAGGTGCACCCTGCAGCACTCCCACAGTCACCTCAAAACATCAAGTGTCAGCCCGTAGAGGACTTCAACACTCCTCCTCTGATAAGTGGAAGTGGCAAGAAAAGTATGACCTGACAATTGCAACCAAGTCAAAAGGTCGGCTGAAACTGGCAGTATGCACGTTTCAAGCAGAAAAAATAACTGTAAAGCAGTTTGAGGAAAGTGAGCAAAGTTTCTCAAAAACCTGTTGCATATCAATTAATTACTTCCCCCATTGATTACGACCCCCGAGTGCATATTTATCTGGTTTTTAAATAATAATGGACAAGTTCAGTGGTCCTATTAGTAAGGCCTTCTAATGTACCTGATTATTGCAGGTTCGGTATCGAATGTTTTCCCCATCACATCGAGATAAGCATCTCCTCAGCTGGTAAGAGGCGCCACCGTCGCAGGTACGAGAACAAGCTGACCAATCACTCCACGCCGTCCAGTTGTCATGGTGACCAGTAAGAGCCACTGACAACAATCCCTGCAATCAAGAAAAAAAAAATTATAAAGATCATGGCTATACTGTATACATAAAACAAAAGACAATTGCTATAAATATCATCAACAGATCCAGTAAAAAGTGTATGTTTTGATAGCAATTTCTATCCATGAGTTCACAGCATCCTAAAGAGGAAACTCAGGAAAGGACCACTTCACTGCCAAACGGATGCTCTTACGCCAGGGCAAGAAATAGTGCAAGAATTGCTATCAAAATAGAGTGCGGTTTATTGGCAAGGACATCCCCAGGAAATGCCTCTAACAATAGGTCCTGATTCCGCAGGATGTTGGATAATATTCTGATTACATTTTGGTTTTTAATTTCTCTGTGAGTCACGGAGTTTTCTTGGAAATTTTTGTTTTCGGGGTCGCTATTCAGAACACATATATATCAATTGTGCAGTGTATCAACTGGCCATGTAAATTCATTTCAATCAAAGACATCAATCTTGTATGTTTACCCAAACATACACTGTAGTACAAATGCAAGTTGTGACGAAACTCATGAAATATGAGATGGTCTAAAATGAAAAATGGTCGCATAAAAGAATTGAATTACTGTTACCACGACAGTCACTATGCACTGCATGCTGTAATAAAGTCCTAAGGTGTTCATCATTTTGACATGTTACAATGTTCAAAATGGAGTTAATGTATTGCATTGGTTTCATTCAGTAATAAATAATGCTCACTGACTTCATATCTTTAGAAGCAAAGCATATCTAAAGTTACAGTATGCAAGGCAAGGGTGAAAAAGGCGTTTTTACCATGTGCTTCTAATATTTAGTTACAGTTAAGCTAAGTTAATTAACCTCCGTCACAATTTACGAAAGTATCTGTCACTGTTAACGTAGCCAAGAGATTTGCCACCATTTTTCACAGTGGCAAGGGGTCCATAAACAAAACGACTTTCTTTTGTCTTTAAACTTTGTTAGTACACAAACGTCAATTGACAATGTCTCTGTCATTAATCATCCAATGCCTTTGTTAATTTTGTTGGGTGTTATTCAGTGTAATACTCAAAGCAAGAGAAAGTTATCAATCAAGTTATTTGCTTTGGTATTTTAATTTTCATCATTTCCTTTTTCTCTTTTACTTAGACTGTGCTCATTTCTTGATTTATTTTCACACAAACACGTAATTGTTGGATATTTTTGCATGAGGATGTTATTTTTTTTAATTTCTTTCCAATTTATTGGCAGGAAAATGCTTAGTATGCATACTATGCCTAGCATGTGACTTTCATTCTTAAATTCTTGATATTCTTATCTTCAAATAACAATGCAACTGTTTCTTAGGCATCATAACTATCATCATCATTTTCAATAATCATTTGAGATAGGTTTATCATACATAAATAACTATTATCATTCCCATGATCACATAATCATATGCTGAGGTCTCTCTGGAACCTAGGTGGGCACTAGCGTTACCCTCTGGTTTCTTAGAGTGCTCTCCTGATCTGCCCATACATAATATGTACATTTCTGAATATTTGTTTATATGATAAAACAGTATCTTTGTTGAAAAATATTATTGTATATGAAATATGTACTGTGCAATGTGCAGCAAATAAACTGTCTTGAGTCTTTATTACATGCGTCCAATTCAAGGTCACTCAATTTCCAAAGAAGCACCATAATATTATGTACCACAGTAGCACAAAGAAGCACCATGTGTACCACAGTAGCACCAGTGACCTTGCAAGAGCTACAGTAACAAAAAACCTTACACACAAAGTAAATTTGTAACATGGCGTGGACTCCAAGCCTTCTGTATGATATTCATTGCCTCCCTGTGTATCAACGCATAAAATTCAAGGTGTTATTGATATAAGGCAAAGAATGACATGTGTCCAACATATATTATTGACCTGCTCGAAGACTATCAACCAGCTGAGATCTTTCGACAGTGAATTTTTGAGAAAGCCTTTTTTACTGAAAGTTCCCACATTTGTGAAAAATCTTTTCGTATTCAGGACAATGATTATAGAAAAGTTGCTCTATAGACATTTTTAAAACCAAGTTGTTGAAGACTTACCTTTTTAACAACAGTTTACTTAGATACATAAATGTACATATTCTAATTATTGCATAACAGTTTCAGAGCATATTTTATGGATTTACGATATACAAAATAAATTATTGTCATTATTGTCATTTCATCATTACATGATGGCCATATATAAGCCAGCTAAACTTCAGACCAGTAGCATTCAGACACAGACATGGAACAATTCTTCCAGAGTGGGAATCGAACTTGGGTCCCTGAAAATAAAAGTCAGAACGTTAACCGTTCTTGTATCAACAGAAACACTGCCAATATTCTGTTCACACCAGGACTACTACATGACACTCTCCCCTCATGAAGATGAGGTTCGACTGCGAGCCTCGCACCTCCTGTTTAGTTCAAGCACAGGCTTTTGCCATCATGACAGCAGTTAGCATACAATAAGACAAAGGCTACTGACTTTGTCAAGAACAGCTTTTACTCCCCTGCGCTACTGCCTTTAAGGATGGGACCAGTGTCAGTCAAAAACATCATGTAACACACCTCAATATGGCAATATTATACACAAATAAAATTTTCCTTCTAATTCTAAGTAATAACTTCCATTATTTATGGGTATTTACCACTTATTTTCAGGGAATTCCTTGCCTGTTTGCTGGGAATGTTCAGATCTCATCTCTAGTGGCAGCTTATTTGCAAATTTCACCATCAACACACATGATGGTGGTTCCTGATTGGTCAATATCTCCCAACCACTGTGTGCTGTCTGCTTAAAGCCAATTAAGTGACCCAACTGAGCAATCTTTGTTTAAAAATTAAGTGTAGTCAATGCAAACATAACTAATTGATAAGTACTGTTAGACATTCAATGCCATAGGCCAACCTGTAGGCTTATAGGCAAATTTGTTTGTATTTAAGTCTAAATGGTAAAGTAGCAAACAAATTGCCATCAAGCTCAGGGCATTTTCCAATGTATCAGCTACATTCTGATTGGCTGTTGCAAATGACATAGCTGCCTCTTGAGATGAGAAGCCATTTAAGGCAGTAAGTGCTGTCATCACTGAGCAATGTTATATATGTTGGCAAAAGCCTGTGGTCCAAGGTTACACGTCTTCAAGGCCAGCAGGACATTGGGTACACTGACATTGGGCGCAATTGTAAAAATTCTCCTGGAGCGGGAATCAAACTCTGGTCCCTGGAACTAAAAGCCAGAACTAATGTACCAAAAATCACTCTCTGGGGTGAGGGCAACATTCGGCTCACACCAGGACCACTAGACTGCAGACAAATATATGTATTTTAGCTGGATGTTGTTCGTATGAGATTCCAAATTGGTAGCGCCTTATTCATTGGAGCCATAATTTTCTCCATGCTTAAACACTGTGTCTATGACAAGGCAAGTGGAAGACTCCATCCATGTGCTAAAGGCCATATGAGTCTTATCTTGCCTTTCGTAAATAATTACCTTCAATAAAGTTATGAATGGCCATATACAACTGATGTATTTTAAAATATCCAGACTTAAAAAGGCAACAAAGTATTGTCGCAAGAGTTAAAAACAAAGTTGCAAGAATTGGTAAAGTGGATTGTCTCAAAACTAAGTTGCAAGAATCGGTAAAGTGGAAGGTAATCTATGCAAACTTCCTACTAATGACGTGGGGAAAAAGCCTCTTTGCAGAATGTGTTAAGTAAGAACCTGCAAAATGGGTTAAATGAGAACCTTATAAATTTAACATTTGAATTAACCGTATCTACCCGTGAATCAATAAACTGCTATTTCACAAATATAATAAGCAGTTTAGTGAAAAAAAAGACATTATTTCACTGATGTGAAATTGTTGTGGGCAATTTGTGTCGTGTCTTGGGTTGGACCTATCGTCATGGATGGAGTCCTTATCATTCAAATGATGCTCATAAATATACTTTCATATTGTTCTCACTCTGACAATTGGTACATAAATGATGTATTGCAACTTTCTGTTAATACTTGACAGTGTCTGAAAAACATGATTTTTTTTTATAATATGCCCAGACAGACCCCTCATTGCATACTTTGCTTGTCATTAAAATGGGCTTCTGACATCTTAGGCCATTTGTTATCAACACTAAGAATTGTGTTAATAAATTCTTGAGTGGAAATATGACACAATGATAGTTTGAAATATGTCCACACCCCCCCCCCCCCTTGGTCTCTCTGGAATGTGCAAGGCACTACATCATCTTTTCATACATCTTTTGAAAGAATGAGACAGAATTCTGCAAAATAATGGCTGACTGATGTGCAAGCTCACTGCAAGGTCACATGTTGGATCCAAGCCTTCCAAGGTCACATAGTCCCTCTATTGTTGGGACTGTTGTTTGACCAGAAGGTATCAGTTGTCCACAAAGGGGGTACAAGTAGTATAAGGTCATTAATGCCTGACTATGGTATGGATGTATAAGTATGCCTAGCAAGTGTACAGGAGAATACTAGGTGTAGAAAGTGAGCAACAGAAAGCATGTCAGGCAGGACAAGAGTGCCAGGTCCGGCTCCTTACCTACAAAGGCATATGTTGTTTGGTATTTTAGCCTTTTTATTTTGATCGAGCATAGGTAATGGTTTATGGGGGTAACTGAATATAAGGTACATATAACACAGGTTACAAAGTAACAAATATAAGATGACAGATAAAATGCTAACAATGTAACTCAAAAATGACGTTCAACTGGTTAGAATAAGTCCTTCAATGCAGAGGCCTCAATATACGGAGTAGAAAATGCCAAATTAAAGGGTAAATAAAAACTCGTGTGGTGCTTTGTACAGAAACAAGTGTTCAAGAAAAAGCAAAGCAAGTTGGAACAAAGGCTCCAATTTGTAGCCTTTGTACATCTTGTGGCCCATACAAAATGTCAGATCAAACAAAGTGGTCAGCCCGTTGTCCAAAAGTGGTGCTTCAAACCAAGGTCACCAGCCAGAATAAATCGGCTGAGCTGCTCAAGAATGAACTGACGTCAAGGGTACTTGCAAGTGAGGTTCACCCGATAAGATTTGGACGATCTCTAGTCTTGACCTTATTTTTCACCAACACAATTTCTGTTTACTTGTTTCAACAATGGCGATTGCATATGCCAAGACTGACACTGAAGTTTACAAACATTGACTCTTCAGTCTAAAAAATACTTTCGTAAGTGCAGCTTTTTCAAATATTATGGGAAAAAGTGAAGATTTCTTGTTTAACATCTGTAGCTCTTTGTTCCTGGTTTAAGCTGTTCCATTGTATAGCAGAAATATAACTACCAAATATGTGGGCATATCGTTTTAGATTATAATTTCTTATATATAACAACCACAAAATTTCATTTAAATAATCAAAATAAATTAATAGCACATGCGTGTAATAGGAACATGTAAATATTCTCTGTTCATTAAAAAATCATAACTCATTTATTTACACTGAAGTGTATGTATCCAATATCAAAAAAGCTTACCATAAAGCTATTACTTTGCCTGTAAATACTTAGTTGAGTTCCATAAACAAAACAGTAAGTTTTAGCTTTGATATATTTATTGAGCTGTTATCATTAATGATGATGTATACGAAATAAGTTACCATACAAACTTCATCGGAAAGAAAAAAATAAAATCACTCAATAAATGGATACTGTGCTTTAAGTACGAAATTTAATGGTAGAGATCTGATGGCCTTGCTTATTAGTCATGTGATGTGGAAATTTGTGTATTCTGGTGGGAGAGTTGCACTGACTTCCGGTTAAAAAGTCAATGCCTTTAAAATGTGTTAATGACATCTTCAAAGTCAAGGCCAAACAGTGAGTTAAGATAAGAAGTGGTTTAAAATAGGCTAAAACTAATTGGACCAGGCAGCTTAACATGCATGTTTACACAGTTAAACATACTACTACAATATGTCAGTACTTCAATGCATCTGTGCTACTGGGTCTGAAGCTTAGTCAGCTTATATGACCAGCTACCAGAGGTAGATATAGTGATGAGAGGAGTCTACACCACGGTACACATTTACCCCATGGCTGGGATCTTTGCCCCAGCTTAGACACCGAGTTAAAAGCACCACCAATTAAACATCTCATGCGAATGACATCCAGCTGAAATGTTGCTCATGAAGAGTGCAAGAATGCATCGTCTTTGCCAAATTGATTAATTGCCAATATGATAAAAATTACGAGAATGCATTTTTGTTTTGATTCACTGCGAATATCAAGAAATAACAATCGAATGCTGACCAACACTCTGTGGTCAAGTATGGTGGTCACATTCATAATATGATCACACCATACAATGTGGATGCAACTCAGCAGCCCAACCCTGGTGGCCCATTATGAAGATATTCTATCATTCCAATGGATAAATATTCCCACATCCTTCTGGCAAGATAATAACACAAGGGAAGTTCTCAGCATGACAATAAATACGTGATCACTGACACATGATACTATAAATAGTGCAGAAATATGTCAGGGTGTTACAACTCCAGCGAAATAAATGGGTTTACTATTCGAGAACAAGGATATTATGTGTTTCACTAATTTACAGGTATTGTTAAACTGCATATATGGAGAACATATTTTTATTTTTTTAGGCATACCACAAATAAGAAAACAAATTTCCACAGAAAGATCCTGTTGGTAAATTCACAAAATAAATCAAATTATGGTCATTCTCATTAATCTTGGATATCTTTGGTTTATCCTGCATTGACTATTTAGAGACCTACATAACATCATTTGTACAGTTATTTATAAAGGACAGCACTTCATTAGCATGAGAACAATCTAGAAACTGGGCAGCATATGAGAAAGTCTGAGGATCCAGATGCCATTGCACAGCTAGATCTGGATTCATTGTTAAATACCATTAAGGATATTCATTTGTCATTACTTCTGTTGTACATTGTTCCAAGTACGTTTTCCATGCGTTTATCCAGCCGCATGGAAAACTCATGGTTTTTGCCTCATTATAATAAACTAAAAACCATGCATTTTCCATGCATTTATCCTTCTCATGTAAAACGCACACGGCACATTTAGCCATGAAGTTATTCCACAAAAAAAATCAGGACTGAAGCTTAATTAATTAATGGGTATGACAAATGAACAGTAATACTTAATACAAGGAATATCCAGAAGCTTATCAACAAAATTCAGATCTGGAATCCAGGATTGCTTTGGACAAGCAGTTATCAGTCTGTCGCTCAAGTCCAGAATCTGTTCGGACAACTCTATAACTAGAATGCTTCAAAGTGTGTATTGAGTAACATGGCTGAGACATATTTCCATGGTAAAGTGTTAATCACCAATGATCCATAACATCTTGTTACCATTTCAATTAGAGAACCATCCAGATTTCATTGCAACATTTCTGCAAACCAGGAACACCATTCTGACCAATGAAACAGTTGATGAACTGCCAAACATAAACATGGGACATGGTGTTGCCAAAACTGCCAAGAATGCACCACCAGTTCGTTCAAAATGCTACAGAACATTGTTCTTGCATGGTTCCTGCATGGTTCCTGCATGTGTGAACAGAATTGCAAGATTGGCAAACACGTGGCTCAAGGAAACATTACGGAGAAGTAAGCAGCCAATATATTTGGGTGTTCTTATTGGATAACAATATCAGTAAGCAGTGAGGGATCATTTGATACTAAAAAGAGATAGGAGCAGTGGCTCAAATTCTTAGTGGATTCCCCTCATTGTTGCCAGTCCAATAGATCAGGAAGGCCCAAGTGTCTGGTATCACAGAGGGGTTCTATAGTCACAAAGAATGTTGGGCAACACCAAGAACTCCGCTCACAGACAAACACAAGCATGTGCAGACAGATGAAGATAAGGCTCGTTTAACTACCAGGCATTGGGCATTGCAAGGGATCAGCAGATTCTTACTCTGAAATGACAACAATGCAAAACAATGCACAGCAATGCAAAACAATGCAGAATGTGGGTGAGCCAGCCAGCCACCTAAAAGAAACAATTAGTGCCAGGTACTGAGCTTCCATTCATTATATATGCAATAATGCACAAGCAAGATGATAATACACCAAAAAGTAAACATTTTTGCATAGACAAAATGTGTAATTATTTAATATAATACCAATACATGTATTGTAGTAATAACGTTAGGGCAATCTTTCTACCAGCATATGTATATGCTCCACTTTCTAAAAAGATTGATGCAGCATGTTGCCACACCATATATTAACGTGTGCGATACTTTCCATAATATATGTAATTCGTGACAGATTTTTTTTTAATGCATAATAGAAATAAAGGCGAGATGATTGATCATGTATTTTGGTGCTGAATGTCTTGCTTACAAAACAATGAGATCAGTGTCTGGTTGGGGCATGCTTCCCACTGTGCAAAAGAGCAAGGCGCGAGGAGTATTTATCAATAAACAGCTGTGTTATTAAAATCACCCACTTGTCAAAAAAGGCATAATAAAGTGTCTGTTTATGGTCATAAGCTATCTCAGGGTGTAAAATCTGGCCTGCCTTTTCACATGGGTTACATTGTGGACTAGCACGACAATTCTCAGACAATTTTCGAGGTCTTTTTCTCTCTTTAAATTTTTTAATTCATGTCCTATGAAACGTGTAACATACGATGCCATGTGTGTCTGGTTTAGGAATCCTTGTGGGGGAGATTTACTTCCTAATATTGCCAAGGTCATACAGAGTACTCCTTATGAAATACCCAGCTCTTTTTTATACTTAACTGTCTTGTTTCAAACAGCTTGGGTTAACATAACAAACATGAATGTTACATCTGAATACATACAGCCAGTCTGTGTGAGCATTTCCAGGGGTTGATGTGCAGACAGTGCACTTTAAAAAGGATGAAATTCTTGAAGGGGAAAAGGCAGAAAAATCTTGATCATTCTAGTGAGAACAGTGACCAAAAAATTGCTAAAAACATAATGTAGCTTAAATTTCTTTATGCCATTTTAGCATATGAAAAGGTAACTTTTAATGACAAAATGACAAGAAGGTGACCTTGTTTAGGATCCAGTTACACACCTTTTGAGAAAATAAACAGTATACAAAACATTACGAAACAAAAACACAATATCTTACCATCAAACAGGCCCAGAAGGGCAGAAGATGGCTGACTAAAGACTTCGATAACATTCCACCGCTGTAATGTAGCCAGTTCTCACGTTTGTCAAGTTACTTTAGCTAACGATGCTAAAACAGTAGAGGCAATTCGTGACATAGTAAAACAAGATCCTTAGAAGATATTTTGGCCCAGCACCAAAATGGTTAACAGTGGTCAATTACCAATAATCCAAGAAATATGGTTCCTATCCACATTTGATATTAGAATCGGTAATGTTTTATAAATAGTGAAGTTACGGAATGCTTGTGTGCAATATGGTGTCCAGCCTGCGGTCACTTTTTGGTCAACCAAGCCATTAGTACAGATAAGTGTGCTGCAACAGTCCATTAAACGACATAAATGACCAACTGATCCCTTAATTCCTTTACTGCTGTAAAATCCAAATGTTTATTCACTCGGCAAGCAGACTGTTGTGTTAGTACAAGACGGCTGCAATCTTGGGTAATGTCAAAACAGTAGCAATGTCAGAGTTCCCACTGGGCTTGGTTAGTATGTGAGGGACAACCCAAGTCTCTAAGTCGTCTCTCGCTCTTGAGAGAAACTCTGACTAGCACCCCTCAGCTGGGGAACTTCGGCGCATGATCACACCCCCTCTGCATCTCAATGCGCCTCCTGCATCCCCTCATCCCTGACAGGCACCTTGCAGCAGTCCTAGCATCTCTTAAAGGGCCCTGGGTCCTCGAGTTCAGTTCCTGGTGCAGGCACAAAGATTGTAAGAAGATGCCAGATCCCTGAAACTTCTGCAAGACCTTCCAATGAGGGTAAAAGGCTGCCCAGTGCAGGTCAGGTGCTGGGTCACCAAGCAGGTGGATAGAATTCCACAATGATTTGGCAGCTGCTGCATTTAATGCATTTTACTAGTATGGGTCCAGTGACGTTGTGTTCATGGTGCTCCAAGTGCTGCAGTACCCTGCAGTGCCCTGCAGGACCATGTGGTAAAACAGGTCACCCTGATCCCTGCAACCTGAGAAGACTTCAAAACTAATCACCCTCGCCACTCTGGCCCTATATACACTGCGTTGACAATTTGGTAAACAGAATCTGCCATAAACTTGACTGCAAGTGCAGATTGCCCCTCAAAATTGCCACGTTCAAGTTTCCACAACCCGATTTCCCAGCTTTAGAGGCCACGGAAAAATACATTCACGTACTTGTAATTATCACTCTCTTCTATACAAGGACTATCGGTGTTAATAAAGTGTGTTAACGGTCTGAAACTAAATACCACCAAGGTGTGAAAGATCTACACAAATAGCTGTACATTTTTGTGTTTTTTAAACAGAGATAATGATTTAATGATTTCACCTAGTGATACTTGGGCTGACAACATGTGGCAAAATAAAGTTTTTATTGCATGCTATTTAAAATACCTCTTCTTTGTGAGATGCATAACAGAGCACACAATTAACTTCAAAGAACGACACTGTTGGTAGAATTCAAATAAAAACACAAAATATTCAGATGTATTGACAAAAAGTTTATTATCAATTATACCAAAGTCAGGTGTCAGTTACGCTCTGGCCATATTCCTATTTTCAATTATGCCGAACCGCCTTCACCTTGAAATACTGCCCTCACATGTGAATATTTTCATAGCATGTATGAGTACACAGCAAGCATAATTCCCAAGGTCTATTATTATTTAGTAGCATTTATACTGCATACATTGAGTTACTTTCTTGACGAATGGCTTTTTCATACTTATCGAGTCCCATCTCAATGTGGTGTAATCAAACTGAAGTCACTTGTAAAGATAATCACACTTTTGGGAGAAAAACTGTATTTCATTTCTCCTTATCTCATTCAGTTGACCTTTGCCTGGCAATTCGGTCACATATGCTGTGGATAATATGCTTCACATTTTATTCTGAATCGTCACACTCCACATTTTCGACACTATTACGTTTGTTCTAGATTTTCAACACTCATTAATGATATATGTCTTATATGTTCATGTTTTGAAACATGCATTCACTCATTTTTATAAAGATTCTACTAGAAGAGTGTATGTGGACGAAGTGACTTAAGATACAGTGGTCATATATCTGACGCTAGTCAGTAAATAAGGAGACTTTTTAAATGACTAGTCATTCTAATATTTTAGTTTGTAGGATGCTTTAAATCAGTAACGCCTGTCTAGCTGTTCAGTGAAACTCCAAGTAAAGATTGTCTGCTTTTATACAAATAATTTTTCCCTTGTGACCATGCAATAGTGCATTTTAATCAGCCTTAGACAATGTATAAATCAAACAATGACGTTGGTTGGCTTAGACAACCATTGTCTAAAGCCAAACATTATAATGGCTGATTTACAGCCAAATTCATAGAGTTGGAAACCAGTCTTATAGGCTTGGAAGCTAAACTCCAGATGATGTCATGTGAATGAGTCCAACCTGGATTCACATGACGTCCTCTGGAGTTTAGCTTCCACGTCCAAGAGATTAGTTTCCAACACTATGAATTTGGCTGCTAACTATTGCATGGACCCGAGGGAAACAACTTTGCTTTCCTTATTAGAGTGTGACTAGAGATGTATTCAAAATGTGTCACCCTGAAAAGGTTACAAATATATGGCCCTTTTTTGGTGCTTCCTCTACAACTGATTTTGTACTTTTTAACTGAATCCACATCGTATATCATTATATATTTTAAAATTACCCTCTGAATCTGACCCTTGAAGATTCACATTCCTGGGGCATGTAGTTTGGACAGAGCAGTCGGAATCTTTGAAGTCCTCCAGCCTGTTCCAGGCAACCACTCTTTAGGGTAGACCTCCCACGACCAAATTGCTCATGTCTTCCATAGGAATTAGACCTATAACTAAATTACCCAGTTGTTATTATTCCATGAATTTTCCACATTCTCTTCAACCGAAACTGTGGTACTCTTCACTCTGCCCCCAATAAATTACACTTCTACGAGAGCCGTCAACATCTTCAGCAAAAAAAAGCTAATGACTGGTATCTTTTTTTTTGTAATGGAAAACAGATGTTCCGAGCAATGGTGGCCTACACCTTTCAGCTGATTCTACCTAATATTTGTATATCCATGCATGACGTCCAAAGAAAATCTACTTATTCAGGTGAAATTATTGTAATAGGCTTCCAATTTCATGCACCGACAATTACCAAAACTTTCATATTACAATGCTGATATTGACCATGGTTCCCATAGTTTCATGATGGCCCAGAAGGTGGCAAGATTTTTAAAGAAATTTTACGCCATCTGGTGCATGTTCATCACAAGCTTTGTGTCCTAAACCTTTCCTCAATCTGCCTCTAAAGTTGGCGACCATTAGTTAAGCTAGAACTAGTTATCTTAGTATCCCAACAGTTTCAGACTAAATCATCATAAGTGGAAATTCCACTGTGCAATGCTATGGAATTACACCTACAGCCCCTGTCCCTGGAACTTCATGACCCAATAGGGGACAGGTTGTTCTGACAAATTAAGAATTGGTCTCCTTCATATTATCGAATACAAACGTAGGAATACTTATACATTTTTATTTTTGGTCTAAGAATTTCTCAAAGTGCAAACTTTGCCTTCTTAATTCACCATTTAAGTGAAAGAAAACAAAGAGTTAAGATAAACAATTTTCGTAGCACAGATATCTTTTTTACTCAGACTGAAGTCTTCACACAACTCATCTCTGATATGAATTATTACCATGTTTTGAACACCAATTATTTGATCACTCTCTAAAACAGTTTTGTAGTAATTCTCTATTACAAGTTTACTAATATAGCTTGAACTACAATTGATCACATCACGTGGCTTTATACCATACTTTTTACAAACAAATCTAAAGTTTCTAGCCATTACAGACATGTCTAAACCGCTGCACATATTAAATAGAAAATTGACTGTATTATTTTTATGTCTACACCCAGATGACATGTGCCTGAGGAATCTTATATCTACTATAACATTGAGTGGTAATATACTGGTGATACAGGGTAAAAGATTACAATGTGTTCTGTTTGGTAATTTAAAAAGCCTCCTCAATGCTTTATGCCAAGTGACTCTTAGCTTATTGACATCAGCATGATACAATTGACTGAAGATTACACCATATAAACTTGTACAGTTCTGAAACAAGTAACCTTTTACCTCAGAAGATAAACAATCCAGATCTCCAGCAAACGCATTAAACTTCTTGTTAAAATCAGTTACAATTGGTTTTAATTATGCAGATGATAATACTCTAGTATGTTACCACCATGATCCTAATATTGTACAAATTTCACTTGAGGAAGCGTATAATTTATCTATTGATGGTTTAACACCAATTATATGAAGGCTAATCCAGACAAATTTCAAGCAATGGTTATTTCTGGAAAAGATTATTTGAGTATCAAAATCGGCAATAACTGCATCAGTTGTTAGGTGTCTACATTGACAAAGAACTGAAATTCACACAGCAAGTCAAACATCTAACTGTGCGAAGCTCAAGACAAGTGAATGCCGTAGGAAGAATAAGAAACACGTTAGATCCAGTGTCAAACATGATGATTGTAAATTCCTTTATATTGTCTAATTTCAAATGCCATTCTGTATCACAGCAACATCAAGGATTTGAAAAAGATGGAAGGTTTGGTAGAAAGGTGCTTACGTTATGCGTTTAATGATTTTAGGATACGCAAAGAAACATTCTAGTCATTGTTCACAAGATTATACATGATTGTTTACCACCATTTTAAAGTAGTTTTTACAGCATTAAAGCGCATACATATGATATATGAGAAACACCACCATTGTACAGCCTAGTTTCAAAACACTCAAGTATATATGGTTTTAGGTAATTAAGATACTCAGGTGCTGTTATACAATAATATCCCAAATGATTTTAGATTGTCTGATGTAGAAGATTTTAAGTTAAAAGTTAAAACATGGGAGCCAAAGTGCGGTTGCTGTATTTTATGTAACATTTAGTGTATTTAATATGTGTAAATTTTTCATGTTTTACTGTTTAGTTTATGTTTTATCACGTCAAAAGCCCTGGTGCTTATGTTTATTGTTTTAACACCCGACATCAAATAAAGTTTTACTTACTTACTTACTTACTTACTTACTAATCAACGACCACTTGACCCAACTCAAATTATGTGCTGCTTTCAACAACGGATATCATCCACAATACGATTTCTTTTTTCTCCGTCTGCTTTGTAAGTTGACAGCCATATAAGTGCATTCTAGTAAGATTCTACCGTATTCAAACTGAGTACTAATAAGAATGTCTTTACCTTATATGTCAACTGTAATTAACTTGACTTGCACCATTTAAACTCCAATTATAATGGATAAATTGATCTCAGGTTCTTAAAGTTTTGGAATAAATGGAATTAACCTCCAACCTGTATTCATGAAGCTTCGAGATGGCCCAGAAGGTCGACATGTCTATTTTGGACTGTTCCATTGACCGAATGGAATACAAATACGGATTATAGAGCTCCAATGGTTCAGTCATGATGTCATTGTCACGCATTCATCATTTGCAATTGCAAAGCTTCGCCCTTTCACTAAAAACGTCAGCCACAATTAACGAAATTAATGCCCTCAAAATTTCAAATTTCCAGAATTGCTTTTAAACTGACTTTAACACATATTTCATTGCCATGTCGTGCCAAAGGAGATACAATTATTAGAAGAAAAAAAAAGCCAAATAGTCTTAAGAAACAAATCTTGTAGCTTTATCCCAGCATCTCCAAATCTAACATAGAAAAGCGTTCTCTAACTTGAACAATAACAATAGTGTACATACCTCCACGTGGAGGTTTTGTCGTGGCTATGAACAACAACACACCATGTGCGGATTTCCCACAACTGATAATCGCAACAAAAATAAAAGTCATTATTAGTCATGTACATACTACAGGTTTACAACGGTACGTAACTGGCTATGCAACGTAATAACAATGCATTAAGCCCAAGAAACTTATCAAATACTGATTTGAAATAAAAAAAAAATTTTAGTAATGAGTATGAAACGTGTCACCGGTACACCTGATGCAATTTTTCCCAGCAACTGATAAAAATATGAAGTTCCGTTTGTTTATCTCATCTCACTTAATAAAACCAAAGACAATCAAATCTCATTTAGTCATTGCAGGATTATACTGGTAGAGTGGTCACCATGAGGATCCTGATTATTCTTGCATGTCTCGTAGCAGGTGAGTCTTGCCTTGTAGTCAATTATGTTTATTACAACCTAATGCAACGAAGTGCAGTAAAATCTGTTCAATCTTTCCCGAGTGATTTTTAAACTAATTTTAAGGACAAGAAAGCAAACTACATAGTTTGCAAAGAGTCTTACCAGGCTAATGATTGCCTATAATTGTTTTAAACAAAGGAGCATCTACACACTGACCAGGAATTCAAAACAATGGTGACGTTAAAAGCACATTTGCAAGGTGAACTGGACAACACTTCATTGTAATCAGCTATGGTGTAAAAACATTACTATTTCATTGTATTAAGTTATTAATAACCACTGATATTCAACCCAGTTGTAAATGCCAAATTTTATTGTGTGAAGTAGAAAAGAGTTCCATTGCAAAGCTGTTTACAAATTGTGGATTTTCAGGGAAGGTTCGCTATATTTCCACCAGGTGGCTACGACAGAATACTGCAATTATATTGGCTGAAAAAAATCCTGCCCTTGATTAGGACAGGCTGAAGCAAAGTGCATCCTGGCAGCAGTATTTTTAGTGCATATTTGACATCTTATCATTCAACCGATTTCTGCTTTTTTAGCCATACATAGCCACTGTCCATCCATATAAACTCGCCATCAACTCGCGTCCACTCGTAGAATGTCGATTGCCTCACATACACTCATGGAAAGAATTTATACGTGAATAAGTTAGCTACGAGTGAGCACGTATAGCCGATTTTTCATGTCCTTGGTCATATGCAGGTCTTACCCGTGACAGTGTGAACGCCCTTTAAACTGCTAAAGTTGGCAAGAACCAGACTTTGAGCAAATAGCACCCCCCACAACTCTCTTAATCTCCTTCGCCACTGCTTTGACCTGCTCATCATCACCAAACAGTAAAGAATGATCTCACTGATTAATTTAACATTCCTTCTTTCAGCTGCTACTGCTGCTGCCATAGGAGGAAGGACACTAAGAGCTCAAGTACAACAAACCATTGACCGAGTACGAGCTTTGAAATCAGGAAGAGCTGATGTCATCAACAAAGTGCACTCCCTCAAGGCTCCCCCAAAGGCCTATGCTACAGCAACTATTGACCACGTCCGTGCCTTGAAATCAGGAAGAATTAATGTTGTACAACAGGTACAGCTCTTGAAATCAGGAAGAGCTGATGTCATCAACAAAGTGCAGTCCCTCAAGGCTCCCCCAAAGGCCTATGCTACAGCAACTATTGACCACGTCCGTGCCTTGAAATCAGGAAGAATTGATGTTGTACAACAGGTACAGCTCTTGAAATCAGGAAGAGCTGATGTCATCAACAAGGTGCAGTCCCTCAAGGCTCCCCCAAAGGCCTATGCTACAGCAACTATTGACCAAGTGCGTGCCTTGAAATCAGGAAGAATTGATGTTGTACAACAGGTACAGCTCTTGAAATCAGGAAGAGCTGATGTCATCAACAAGGTGCAGTCCCTCAAGGCTCCCCCAAAGGCCTATGTTACAGCAACTATTGACCAAGTGCGTGCCTTGAAATCAGGAAGAATTGATGTTGTACAACAGGTACAGCTCTTGAAATCAGGAAGAGCTGATGTCATCAACAAGGTGCAGTCCCTCAAGGCTCACCCAAAGGCCTATGCTACAGCAACTATTGACCACGTCCGTGCCTTGAAATCAGGAAGAATTGATGTTGTACAACAGGTACAGCTCTTGAAATCAGGAAGAGCTGATGTCATCAACAAGGTGCAGTCCCTCAAGGCTCCCCCAAAGGCCTATGTTACAGCAACTATTGACCAAGTGCGTGCCTTGAAATCAGGAAGAGCTGATGTCATCAACAAGGTGCAGTCCCTCAAGGCTCACCCAAAGGCCTATGCTACAGCAACTATTGACCACGTCCGTGCCTTGAAATCAGGAAGAATTGATGTTGTACAACAGGTACAGCTCTTGAAATCAGGAAGAGCTGATGTCATCAACAAGGTGCAGTCCCTCAAGGCTCCCCCAAAGGCCTATGTTACAGCAACTATTGATCAAGTGCGTGCCTTGAAATCAGGAAGAGCTGATGTCATCAACAAGGTGCAGTCCCTCAAGGCTCCCCCAAAGGCCTATGCTACAGCAACTATTGACCACGTCCGTGCCTTGAAATCAGGAAGAATTGATGTTGTACAACAGGTACAGTTCTTGAAATCAGGAAGAGCTGATGTCATCAACAAAGTGCAGTCCCTCAAGGCTCATTGATGGAGTACCTCAGCTTTTTCATTCATTAAATAAAGTCAAATCCAACCATCATGTTTGTCATATGTCATCATAAAAGCGACAGTTGCAAGTAACCTTAAACTAAACTAAATAGGGTTACCTTTGAAAGGTATATGGGTCATTCCACAGAAAAGGTGCCCCCCTTCCTGTCCCTCAACTTTCAAATGTGATTATAACATGTAAAATGGTTTTAATAATATAATTGTGGTATAAAGATGGGCAGACCAATGTAAGGATAAAAATACACACTGGATATTTTTGCAGGAGTCTGTCTGATATTTTGGGTCTTTTTGATAAAAAGCAGCAAAAATGGCATGTTCCATACCTGAATGTAAGTTTAAAATAACTTTTGATATTCACATTGATATCAACAGGAGAAGTTTAATTTTCAACTGGCGAAGAAAATTGTGAAATATTGCAGTTCTAGTTCCATTATCCATGTCCCTCCTGTTACCATGGAAATAAAATGCTGCTAGATGAAATGAAAAACAAAAATTGTTAGGTATCTGCATTTTTTAAGAGATAAAAGCACTGATGTGTGGGACTTCAGGATGCCTGCTTATCTTACACACTTCGAATAATATTTTTCATGAACAGTTTGTATTGGCAGGGGGTGACTTTTATGCATGTCATTTCTGTTACCAAGTTTATAAGGAAACCATTTATCACCGAAAATTGCTTCAAAGCAATTCTGACTCCTTTATTACACAAAATGAAATGGAAACTTCGGTAATATTACCTGCATTTCCCTTTCAGATATTGCAAAAAGTTTCACTAAATGTCAATCCTGTTACTGTCCTTCCTGTTACTGTAAAGGCTGACATAACAGGTTACATGACCAACCAATTTAAGTATAAAAGATGAAAAATGCTTTGTTGTCATGTCACAAAACAGAAATGTTTGAACATTCATAATTTTGATTGATTTTTGAAAGATTGAAAATTTCATATAGTCTGGCACACTCCTTCTACTTGTGCACTTTTCCATATTTTGTGTGACAAGTTAGAGGTTAATATTACGTATCACAACACGCTTGGGTTCCTAATATTTTAAGTTAATTGTAAGCCAAATGAGGCTAAATAAAACATTTTCAATATATGCTTGAATTTTAAAACGGATTTTATGCATGGTTGATGAAACATCTCAGGGATTATTACCGCTGAGGCAATAACGTTCAAATTGGCCAAGGGAGGTTGACATACTACAGGAGACTAATGGAGATGTTATAAGTTTCCCGAAAACAAGTGCAGTTAAGTCAGGCTCTTAAGGTCATTGTCACAACCTTTGTCGAAGTTTGACTGGAAACTCATGGGAACTGAAATGCAAAAAGAAGTTGCCACTTAGTCCGATTCTTCCTCATTTTAGCCCCAGGTACATGTAAAGAACCTACAAGACTAGATCTCAACCTAACACTCACAGCTCAATCAACATTAATGAGCAAAAAAAAACAAAAAGATCGAAACATACCCAGGCCCTGCATTCAGCATTCAGCATTCAGTCAAACTGACATTTTACACTTGAGATTCATGGAAGTGCTGATGTGATGTCATGTTGTTATAAGAAGCTCGATCTGGCCAATCCCTAAGTTTGTTCTTTCCCAAATAATTGCTGATTCCAGAGAGCCTTGGGTGTTAAAAATCAAATTTGGGCCAGAAGGTATTCCAGCAAGTCTTTAAATTTTAGTAGCCCCCCCACCCACTAGTTCACTGCTAGCTTTGAGCCCACAATTTCACTGAACAAGCAGTAATCACCAATAAGGAAAAATATTGATTTAACTGATAAAAAGACCATCCAACACCACAACTGCTTTCAAAAATTTATTTCTGCATCAACTGGTTACAATAACCTGCATCTTGCCACATAATGCAATTAGATGGAATACCAATTTAATATTAATAATAGACGGAGATTTTAGTCCTCTTCCAATCCTAAATCGTAAGGGGGTGCCCCAGTAGCCAGGCCTTTGCTGAACTTCAGATGAGTTTCAGCTGAGTTGTAGGTTGCCTTCACACCGGGGGTAGCTTTCATTCTCTCAATCCAAGGCTCAAGGTTTGGGAAGTTGCCTGGTGCCATCAGATCCCACTGCAGGAACACCTTGAGGTTGGGGAAACGTTCGAAGTGGGGCCAGATCAGGTAGTCGACAAGGCCAACTTGGTCGCCTGGAAAGTAAATAGATGTGGTGTTAGAGAATTGAGTTACAACACAATTTTAATTTGAAATCTTAGACGATATTCCTGCGTTGATGGAAACACGTGTGGTTCAAGCAGTTCAGCAGCCAGCAGTTCGATCTCACCTACAGTTATATAGTTTCATAATATATGGTCAACTATAAACAGCTGTAGCGATCTATTCCTCTGTCATACCAAGTAACCATTTGAGGCATTGAAGAGTCTGCCCAAAATTCATGCAATATGGTGAGTGTTCAAACCTACTACCTCTAAATTAACAGGCTAATGCTTTAGCCAACAATTCACATGTAGATTATACCTTGTTGGCGCTTCAAAGTAAATTAAAGGAAAAATTACTTAAAAGCATTTTGTCTCATTCAATTCCTTGAGACACAGCTGTGTTGACCCAATTAAACCATAGAATCATTAATTGGAACCAAAGGAAGAAATTCAATTTTACCTATAGCCATTTGTCTCCTCCCCTGAGAAATACAATGTGTTGACACAATTACACCATAAGATCAAAGTAGAAATTCAATTTTACCAGAAAAGAAAGGTGTCCCAAGTTTTCCTAACTTCCAGTCCATCCATTTGAGTCCTGCCTCTAGTTTTGGTCTGGCTGCTGCTTTCATTTCTGGGGTTCCTCGGAAGAAGCAGTTGAAGGAGTCCACGCATTCCTTGTTGTATTTGGCAAAGATCAATCGCTGTCTTGCTTTTAGGTAAGGATCAGTAGGACCCAGTCTTGGGTTAGGGTAGAATTCGTCCAAATATTGAGCAATGACTTCAGATTCATACAACCTCTTGTCATCCCTTTCCATAAAAGGAACCAGTGTAGTGGGGTTCTTCTTTGTGAACCATTCTGGTTTGTCAGTCAGGTTAATGTTGACAAACTCCACAGGGATCCCTTTATGCTCAATGATGCACCAAACTCTCTGAGCATAGGGACAGAATCGCATGCTGTAGAGGCGCAGTGTGCCCTTCTCCAGAGGTGGACAAGTTGAGTCTGCCCCAAGGGCCTTCTGGGAACACTTCTGGACACTTGACTTTCCCATGATGCTTGCTGGACAGTGGTCAATCTGGTTACTGATGCTTAAGCAAGTTGTGACCCTCAGTTTTATACCACCTCCTGTCTGACCATGTGAACAAGATTATGTGACACAATCAGACACACCCTACCACCACGTGAGGATTAGACATAACTTCCTTTCAAAATTAGTTTACTGGAACTAAGTATTTAAGAAAACCTTCACATTAAAGGTAAAGCATGCTCATTAATAGCTTCAGAAAACAAAATCTGTTTCATACTATTGCCAATAAGGTAAGATACCTTAACACAATGACTGGCTGGAGGTACGTTATTTTCAGCAGCTTCCAATAACAGTAAATAGTGAACTTCCATTGTTTTATTACTTGTCGATTTAGGAACTTATTAAAGAGAGCATTTTCAGCGTTTGTTTACAAACTAGATTTGTTTGAGGAAACACCAAAATGAAGTCTTTACACGTCATCAAGTAGAACCACGTGCCCCTCCTCATCAAGTAGAACCACGTGACCCTCCTTCAGCACTGTTCAAGAGGTGCAGTCAGAGGTTCTCTCCATGAGCAACAAGCTAGACTGGAACTGTGACTTCATGTGGACGGATAACGCAGGAATATGGAGCATTCTGAGAAAAGTTGGGTTGTAGACATTTTAAATATATATATTTGCTAAAAAAAAATCCAAGATGGCCACCAATTTGAAAATGGTCCAAGAGATCGGTGTTTGGCACCTAACAAACTAAAAATGGTCACAGGATTTTCAAAAGTCAACATGCAGACTCATGGAGGGTATGTGTAGTTAAAATTGCAAGGTGGCCACCTATCTGTGAGCCCAGTGTGGGGCGATTCTATTGCTGTGAAGTCTCAAATTTGTCAATATTATTCCAAATGCTTCTGATGCTATCAGAGTAGTCTGTAGTCTGGGATTGGTTTATCAAAGCTATCTTCCAATAACAACACTGATCGAGTGAAAATTGAAAAGTACTGGAACAAAACACATTGAAGGTTAGCTAATCAGTGAAAGGGGACACTCACGACTTATGGAGTCATGACTCCATGCATTAAACTCGTCTCGTGATGAAAAGGTACCATTATAGATATGAATGAAAACTGTGTGGCTAAGTAGCCTGCTAAGACACTCATTACATGATCTAACTATCATCAACAAAACATAAATTGACACAAATATCCAAATGCACATCATTACATAAGTCTAGTGTCCACTAAACACCATCATTCAACACCATTACCCTAAAATTAAAATTGGCACTATTGATCAGATTTTTGTATGCATGTGGATTTCCAAAACATCAACATATATAATATACATAAAAATATGAAACAGCAAACAGAACGGGGTTTAGTGCAGTATAGCGGACCCACATTTATGCCCATATTTGGCGGCCATAAAAAATTTAATTTATCAAATAATTCACAAGTTTTAAGTTCTAGCACAATTACAATAACATTTGGTTTAGATAAGCAGGGATTTGGGGGCGGTATCCCCCAAGAAAAAGCATAAATAAACCGTGAAGATGAAACCGCCGTCATAACTACATTAGTTTGTGACGTCATACTTACATTTCAAGCATTTTTACTTCATAGGCCTGGAAATGTTAAATCGGGGTCCGCTATACTGCACTTTTTCCAACAGATCGTAAAGAACCATTCCTAAACATGATTTTTAGCAAAGGTTTTAAAGGACGTTCACAGTATCACGTATAAGAGCTACGAATAACAGCGTATGAAAATATTTTTAAACTCTTGTTCATCCTTGGCCATACGTGATTCACTCGCCGAGTGTTTTACATATACTCACGCCAATTCGTAGATCACTCTGTTGGCGAGCGTCCTACATACGTTGTATGTACGTTCGTGGCCATTGTCCATCCGCAAGTGTTCGCCATCCACTTGTGTCCACTCGTAAAACCCTTGACTTAAAACCCTCGGTGGACGTCTATTGGACAAACACTCGCCGAACATGTCTCCAAGCATACATAAGGCTTACGTGAGGCACTCGTAGATCACTCGCACGGAAGACGGGTGGCGGTGAGCAATCTACGACTGCCCCACGTACGATCATGGAAAGAATTTTTATGTGATTAACAGCCATGTATAGCCAATTTTTGACGTACGTGGTCAACGTAGGTCTTATATGTAATAGTGCGAATGCCCCTTTAGTCAGTGCAGTGATTAAGAATAAACTCTAATGTAGTTCAAAAGCCATAACTAAATCTGGGGGAACCTGAGCCTCACCCGTGTCATTTTTCCTCATCCCTTTTTTTTAAAAGACACTCACAGCTTGTAGGTGTAAAGCTTTTCAAAATCATGGCTGCAGACCTTAAATTCAAAGTCTAGTCATCTATATATATGAATCTTTGATGAAAGTCACAGGTTTTAATGACGGAACAATTTTGATTAAAATTGTGTAGAAACAACAGAGACTCCCATGAACAGTATCGCAACTTTTTTTTTATTCTAAGACTAATGCTACCGAGATTACATAGGAAAAAATATTATGAAGACGCACAAGTGATAATATTCAAGGTGGCCATAAATATAGTTTTTCTTTCAGGCATTTATATAGAAATTACTCCACCGTTTTATACATCAAATCTTGAACTTTTTATATTGAAATTAGTGATGTTTACAATCAATTTCACATTATGACAGGATTGTTTAATTTCTTGTATCAAAATATCTATTTACATTAAATACCATATATTTTTTTCAGCCAAATATGGAAAAAAGATGACAAATGTCTGCTTAAATCGGATCTTAGAACACACAAATTTTTGCTGACATTTAGAAAGTGTTTTCTAACAATGAACTTGGAAGCAAAGCTATCCTATGCAATCTGTGATGCAGACATTAAACTCATTTGGTCTCCAACTTTACTCATATAACATCTAAAATGCATACTGAAAAATGTTAACAGTTTCATACATCAAGAAATTTCTCTGAAAGCACATGGAACAGCAACGGCAACTGCAGGGTCCACTAGATGGCACTGCGATCAAACGCAAACACTGCCATCTGTAGGAAGCATCCAACAAACATGGCAAAGAAAAAGTGCTCACTCATTCTGAGGAAAAACTTTTTTGATTATTATAAAATACTCCATCTGTTACTGTGAACAATATCAGTGGTAACAAAGCAATCAACAAGCAATTCTTGCACAGATAAGTGCATGCGAGGGTTAGTCCGAATGTGTCAAATTAACTGTGTTAAGAACAGCGTTTGGTTCTAAATGTTGTAGGCATCACTGATGTACATTGTACAAAAGCCACTTTGGTAGCACTTAAAAGGCTTCTTTTCATTATAGCATCACAAATAAGGTAACCCTCACATGCACATTCTCCAACATAAGCCCATATATAACATCAGCACTACACCAGGAAAAGCATGCATTTATAAATCAACAGCACTGGTAGTTTGATTTTCAGCTTTACTTGCAGCTTTTCTAATCAAGTGTGCAAAATAACTTTTTAGTACAAAAAAAAAGCATCACTTTATGAAAAAGTATTCACTGACCATTAAACCGCATTTTCTGTTATTACAATCATTCAGATAATTGATCACTTTGTTCTTGCTCACGCTGTGCGCATTTTCAAATTTCATCAGATCACACATTTGTATCACATTGGTTGGAGGTACTGGGTTATCATTTGGTGACGTGGCAAAATAGTAACAACTGCTTTGTTTATCAAACCCATAGAAAATACTTTATTTCCTAATACTTAAATGGGTCTTAACCACAACCCTTATTAATCTCAATTATTAATCTCAAGTCGTCACAATTTGACAATTAAAACGTGATTGATTATGCAGGCAGTGTTTCTTTGGTCAGATTTGGTGAAGAATTACCTTGCTTGATTTGGTTTATCATATATCTTTAAAAGCATAACAAAATAACATTTAAAAAATCTATGCCAGAACTTTAAAAGCTATAACTTTCACCAGCTAACATGAACACATTCAATAAAATTTTAAGGAGTACAGGACGCCAATATGATATACAATAGTTTGATATACAATATGAGGATCTAAGAAGTCCGTAATACAATGCTCATATAATACATAGGCTACTGAGTTAGTTTAGAGATGCTGCTGCCTTGAATCTGAGGGCATCATTTACCACCCTACACTCCTCCATGTCATTGGTATTTCCAAAGTAATTTATGCAGTATTAAAACATACATTGGTCTCTGAGCATTATAATTTGCTTAAGGTACAAGTTCATTAATTTATGCAGTATTAAAACATACATTGATCTCTGAGCATTATAATTTGCTTAAGGTACAAGTTCATTAAGTAGCCGGTAAATGGGACCGAAATTACGACATGGGGAGTCCAGGAACAGATCCCTTCCCAGTCTCCCAGCATTTTACACAATGCTAGAAAACTGAATCTACTGTATGGTTACACAGTCGGAGGAACTGTGGGCAAGCCTATTTGCACTTGTATTCATTGACCACTCGAAATTTAATAGGAATGTTAACACCATTAAAAGACAATGTGCCACTCTCAATCTCATAATAAATATCTTAGAAATGGGTAACAAGCAAATTCCATACACTATCCATACTAATACCAATCATTTTCAGACAAAACAATAGGCTTGCCCAGAGGCTGAATGCCTGTTAATCTACAAACATAAGCATTTCTTTCACTTAACATCTATAACTGGCATAAGCATACAATAACAAAGCCCTCATTAATAGCCCCGCTCCCGAAGGCAAATGTAGACCAGACAGCAGGGATGTTGTCTGTGGGATTCTACCCTGTTGTGTCCTGGTTTTCTGTGTTATGTCTGTGCCTTCTTACTGAAGGATGCACTTGTCTCCTTGTTCTCCCTGAAACAACAATTTATTGATATCATGAAAATATAGATTGATCATAATATCAAAGAAAATTTATCAACTTGAATTTTGCATAATTCTACGTGCAAATCACAAAGCGAAATTTCACATATTACTGAGTTAATGCTTCAGCATGAGTGCTGAAGGCAATTTGCCTTTAACAGGTTAGCGCAGTGACGTATGAGGCAAAATTAGCATTTGTGCAGGTGCTTACGCAATTGGCAGCACTAAAATACAATCGGCTAGATCAACAATTGTGCTTTCCGCATACGCCTACCTATACTACAATAGTTTCATATTTAGGAGGGTCTTACCTCTGCTACATCTCCCTCATCTGAACTCCATTCAACAGCCCGGGACATGGACTTCTCCAGCTTGCGTGTAGCCATATCCTGCAAGTATCAAATAAATAAATGTCAGCTAGTGGCTAATAGGGAAATTTACGATATCTTACAATTCAATTCCGCCTACATAACAGCTATTAAAAAAAAGCATGAAGACTGAATCCACTACAGTTCCCTATTGCAATTAGATGAAATAATTTGCTTATGACTTACCCCTCTAAAAAAAATTGCCTGAAAACTGAACCCGCTATAGTTCCCAATTAAACCTTAAAATTAACTATGCTCAAAGACTTACTCCTCCATCCTTGTCGATCAGGGTGGCCGTCATGGCATCGGCAGTGAACCAAGCCTGGTTCTTCATCACCAAGTCATTTGGTGGGGAGTGAGTTGCATCTGTGTTGGATGACCAAACCTGCAACAAAGCAACAAATTTATTATTAATTACCAATACATTTAATATTATTTATTCGCACTCGTTATATAATTGGTAAAAATACAGAGAAATTGAAATAACATAAATGATAATCCAGTCTTTAATCTCTACATCCAAGAAGTTCTTTCTTTACACCGCAAAAGTTCTTTAAACATGCTTGCACTGGTTTGAATCAGTTTCTGTAGTGTCAGCGATCAGAACATACACTTGCTATCTCAGCAATCCACTCATTGCTAAGTCCATTATTGTTAATACTCAGTAGATTTTAAAAGTTTGTCTCCTTATTAGTGCTATTTTGCATAGTCCTGCACGTTTCATAAGATTTTACTTACTGTTACACTAGCACCAGATTTCAAGTTGTAGTTTCTGTAGAATTTGTAAATAGATTCAGTCTCTCCTCCTTCCAGTTTCAGCTGCCAGTTACCAAGGGAAATATCCTAGAAAACAAAACAATAATCATTACTAAATATAACGTAGCAGCCTGGCCAATACATTCATTTGGACTCTAGCGCAATATCATATTGCATAGCAGTCCTGTCACACTTTTCCGCGGGAGAGGGTCTTGTGGCATTCGGAGGGGCAAGCAATTTGACTATGTAGAAAGGTTGAATTTAATCACAAGAATAGAATATGCCACGTTCCTGTACTAAATACGCCAATGCAGCGTCGTACTGGACAAAGTTTAAAGACTATTTTGTTTGCCCCTTTGTTACATTTAACACGCGTAGTGATTGACCTACTTCCACAGCCTATCTCGCCATGCTTCGATATCCACTAGACCCTCGTCTACGACGCGGCCTAAGGGTCTAGGCCTAGACTGATCGCATAGCATGTTAGATTCGCTAACTGCACATTAAGAGACTTATTAAAGTTTGCAAATAACTCGTACCTTGTCTCCAGTATTGCGTAGTTTAATAAATTTCCCCTCTGTGTCCACCTCATTGATCTCCACAGGTCCTTTCTGATCAGCCTGAGATTTGAAGCCAGACCTGGCAGATGATGACTCGTAGTACGTTGTCCTCTTGCGTTTCCTGGAGCTGCTTGTTCCAGCTGCCCTGGGAGACTGAATACCACTCTCGGACAGAGACAGGTTAAGTCTGAAATACAAAGGAAGATTTTGATGTACTCAGAGGATAGTGACATGCCGAATGATGTTTATTTAAATACAGACTTAAGTAATATGTATGATCTTTGGTCAAAACATATTCTCACCTGGTTTCCTCAGACTCCAGAAGATTTCTGTAGGCTTTGATCTCCATATCAAGAGCAATCTTGACATCCATCAAATCTCTGAATTCGACCATCTGATCCTCCAAGGCCTCACGCAGACGGCGGATCTCAGCATCTCTAGCATTAAGAGCGGCTTCACTGATCTCTCTCTCTCGTTTCAGTTCCAAATCCAACTCCTCAGCCCGCCTCTTGAACTCGGCCAACTGCAATTCATATAAATATCACATTACAGGAGATTCTAAAAGCAAATCTTACAATTCATCTTACAAGATAACCACTTTGATTGACCACAAACCTGCTGTTCCATGCTGTTACGATCAGCCGTTTGCTCATTCAACCTCTTTCGCAGGTAAGAAATTTCTTCAGACAACTTGCGAGCAGCTGCATCGTGAGCACCGGCCAAAGACCTCATCTTCTCCAGCTGAAGAGAAAAAAAAAAGATTTAACATACATTGAATAATAAACATTCAAAATTTAATTAAGTAGGTTCCTGTCGTGTGCAGTGATTAAAAATGACTGAGCTTGCAAGATCAAATTAATAACAACCTAAAGGTTCAGTTGGAACAGTAATTCAATATGTCACAAGTTACGTTACCTTTTCTTGCAAGGTGGTCTCAACTTCCTCCCGACTCTGGATGATGGTGGTTTCATACTCCTCACGCATACGTTCTAGAGCTTCTCTCAATCTACTTTCATAATCAGCCCGAGTCTTGCCGTCAATCTCATCGATGGTAACCTCAGTGCGGACACGAGTTTCATTCAGCTCCTACGAACACAAATACAATCATTTCAGTATTCTATTAACAAAACAATGAGAATCACATTAGCTTTATGACATAGGAGAGTCTACCAACCTGTTCATGGATCTGAGCATTAAGTTGAAGCTGCTCCTTGGCGGTCTGCAACCTGTTCTCGACATCAACGCGAGCGAGAGTCTCCTCTTCCAACTGTCTCTTGGCAGTTGCAAGCTGCTTCTCCAACTTGTCGCACTCCGCTTTAGCTTTCTGAAAATCAGATGTAAACTCTACTTCAGTACACACAGCATTACAGACAACAAAGTAGATACAATTTATGACAATGCTGTACATCTTTTTTTTTTTTTGCAATAGTCAATAACAGAATAATAGAATAACAAACATGTAACACGTGCAGTTTGCGGAATCAACTGTAATTTAGTTTGTAAAATTCCAAATCAGGTAATCATCAATTTCAACCCCCAAAAACTAGTAAATTAAGTAGACAACTTCACTGACAAGTCAAATATTTTAAGGAAAACAATAAATGAACTTATGAGAGGTCTAGAACTTTTCAGTCTCTTTGAATTCGATATTTTTACAATATACATAACATAAACAGGTGAAGGTACAACTTACATGGTACTCATTCTCCCAGTGCTTCCTCTGGGACACAGCATCATTGACACGAGCCTGAAGGTCGTTGACCTGAGATTCAGCTGCCAACAATGATTTGTCTTTCACTTGCAACTCTCTTGCTGCACGATTGTATCTGAAATAGTGAGTAGTTATGAATCAGTTACAAACTTCTACAGTTGACAGAATAGCAAATAAGAATTTTTTCTTTCAGTTTGTCAGTTTTAGACAAGTAACAATTTAAAGCCCTTTTTTTACATAAAATTTTTTTTCAAAATTCCAATTGCTCAAAGCATGAAATTAACCATACACAAAAATATCAAGTCACATGAGTCACATAAGGAAACCATGCTATCTTAAAGATTTTTGTTTTGTCTTCTTAAAAAGTAGAACACATCTTTCCATAACATGAAGTAGAATAATAACATTGATAAGCAGTGTAAATAATAATTTACAATCATGCAATATATGGCTTCAGTGCCAGAAATTTTAGTGTTGCCAAATTTCGAACTAACAGCAATACAGCGACAGAGGCATATAACCGTCACATTCTTCGCTTTATTCAAATTTTTTTAGCCTGTGCTACTCACAATGAGTATCGACTTTCGTTTACTGACAGCACAAATATCAATGAAATATGAAGTAACATTGATGCAAAGGACAATAGCAAAATATACAGGACTGGGTGAAGGTGTAGAGACCGAGGGCAACATCAAAGCCCATAAATTTGATTTATGTGCAAAACAGAGGGTCTAGTATGTGGCACCAGGGAACTGGCCAACCATGCAATGCAGTCATGAATCACAGCAAACATGTAGAGCGATTCAAATTGGCCAATTGTGTATTACACAGACGAACACGACAAGAAAACCTCCGCAAAAATGCAAAATCACAGACCTTATCTACAGAGCCATTCCAATAATATGTACATTCAATATCATAATAACTCGTTTCGCCATCTAAGACCTAATTCTCAAAAGAACCCCCTGGCATTATTTTGAAATTTGGTTCACGTACTGTCAGGTCACACTATTCCCCCCCCCCCCATCTACAATAGCACAGCCTGACAGGAATAGACTATCAGTCTATCACCCACATCAAATGCTATGTGACCCATGACCCCAAATGTCAACAATCTAGCTACATCAACCCCCCTCAAAAGTGTCAATGCCACACCCCTACTTCTTTCCCTCTAGGTCCAATAATATTTGCACTGAACACATGCATACCAAAGGTTTGTGTGCATTGCCAGCATGATTAAATGGGATTTTCTTTCATGTTTTAGCTCCAGGTGTTCCTGATAAAATTTAGGTAGGTCCACCAACAACATGTCATAGGAGACCCTCATGCAACAATTGGGACTACATGGTAAATGAGCATTTTATTCTAAAAATTCTAGGTCACAGGAATCCTGGTTCCTGTAGTTGACTACGTGTTCCATCGATTTCAACGACTACACATTTCTGTGAAATTCAAGGACACAACATGCCCAGTCCCACCATTAACAAGTAATGATCCATATAGCTGCATAAATAGGCCAGCGTATGGACAAACGATTACCCTTTGGCTATCAATGACTAGATCAAATCCTTCTTCACAAGGCCAATCACCAGATTGTAGCCTTCTGTATTTTCTTTGAGGTCATAACTTCGAAGGGAATGGGCCAGCATTTGCGAGATTATAAATGCACAATAATTTTGTTGAATGCCTGACTGCCTACACTTGACCTCCTTCCAAATTACTCCAAGTACTTCCAAATACTTATGATATCATCTTGGCACGTTGAGCTAGTTAAATAATGCTGCAATGGCATATTTGTATAATTTGCACAGGGGATTACTCTTGACATATTTGCTGTAAGTCTTCAGAGGTCATATTTACATGCACCAGTTTGCTCTGACTCATGTAAGACATGCCACAAGAATTTATAATAGTTCCATGAATCGAAATAAGTGTACATGAAAAGTACAAGAATTACAGGGGATTTAAGTCAAAGTACTCTTGACTTCAAAGTGCTCAACCAAATGCTTATAAATGTTGGTCACAAAAAAACAGCTATCATTTATTTCCTAGAGAGCCCTTGAGTGGAAGATAACGTGTGGCAGCTGCCATGGCATCTGCCTGTACGTTTTGCTTTTTCTCATTTATTTTTTATCATCAGCCGCATTGTCGCCCACATCCAGATGGCAATTTTAATTTGAGGTTGCCAGCAGCAGTGGCCCGGAGTTTGGGTGGGGGCTGTGGGGCTCAGTTTCAGGTAAACTACCCCAGACCCCTGACTCATTCACTCACCCCTCCACGTGGCAGCAATCCCAAAAACCTATGATTGATGTCCTACTTTCAACAGATTGTATCTCTTCTGTTAACCCTAATTATAGCAGTGTACCTGGCACCTCGCTGTGTCAATAATTATATTGAACCCTTAAAACACTTCACTACAACCAAGGTCAGACCATATGTTTTTTCCAAAAAAATGTGCTACAAAGAGGATAATATAGGCTATCAATGTCATATACAGGTTTCATAAGCCTTGAGGGGCTTCATTCGTAGCCCTTTGATCAATACAATTACCTCACAAAACCCAATTATGCAAACAGTCAGACATGTTGCATTAATTAAGTAAATGGAGCAGGGGGTTCCCCTTGGACTTGTTTGCTGAAACAGTCACTGATGCATGACATTAACAATGCTATCTATTGACTGCACATTGCCTCAGGTAATGACATTGGTTGCCTTTCACTGGAAAATAGACCTGCCAAATAAATCAGTTGGGCTAGGCCTATCCTTACTAGCAAGAATGTCTTGTGTTATGCAATACTAGTATATAGAACCCACATGTCTAGATGGCCTGGTTTAGCCTAGTGAATCACTGGGTTAGACATGTGTATTCCGCTTGCGTGGGAGTTTACACATGAATGAATGGATCTATAATATCCATTCATAAAACCAGCGAGGAAACGAAAGTTTGCAAACACCAGAATGATCATATCATTTACGCTGGCCTGGCCGAGAGGTCATGACCGTACCCCAACACATGGTATTGCAAGGTAGCCAGACTGGGTCATCGCAAATGTATGCTGGAATCCACACTCGTTTGTTTACTTAGCCTGAGCCAACGCCACCTCACTCGACGTCGAAGCACGTCGAAGCAACGTCACTACAGCAAAGATTCAAGTGCAATTAAGCCAAACTTGGTTAAAATCAAAGAGAATACTTACTTGTCCTTCCAATCATCGGCATCAGCACGGAGTTTATTAACCTCCAGCTGCAGGGAAGCCTTGTCTTTCGCAGTGGCGTCAAGCAACTTTCGCGCATCTGCCAGTTCGGTCTCGTACAGGGATTTGATGTTGGTGATCTCTCTGGTCACAGTCTCCTCTCGGGTCCTAACTTGCGTCGTCAATTGCTTGTTCTCATGCTCCAACGTCCTCACACGATCGATGTAGGATGCCAGACGATCATTGAGGCCAGCTAGCTCCTGTTTCTCTTGCAGACGAGAAACCACAGTTGGAGATGGAGGCCGTCTCCCAGGTGAGCGCGTGAATGATCCACTGCTGGCCGGCGTGCTTGGCCCAGCAGACGCCGATCCTGACCCCGATTCACGCACTACCGTGGTGGTCGTGGTAGATTTCCTGCTTCGACTAGACATCTTCTTGTTCGTGTGTCTCCAATCGACTGCTGTACAAAAGTACTTTAACCGTGTTTCTTGCAAGAAAATACCGGCAACCACGCTCCCTCACAAATAAGATGGCGGCTCCCCGCTCTGGGCTAGTCACGTGACAACAACTTCCGTCCGTTTCAACCCACGCCATTTGTAGATGGCGCTGCAGAGTTATTTCGCCCTCTACCGACAATTGTGGTAGTTAGTCGGGATCAAATCTCCCGCCAAAATGTATTGGGTCAGGCAGACCTCCAACTTCCTCACAAGAGGGGGGGGGGGGGGGGGGGGGGGGGCTGCAAACGGAGGAGTGGAGGCGCTGGCTTGTAAAGAATCAAATATAGGAGAATATAATGTCGGAGCGACCACTCATTAAAAACAATTAGTTTTCCAAATCATTTTTTTAGGTGGCAACTTAGATGACGGACTTTATCATTCTTGCAGTGGCGTAGCTAGGGTTAGCAGAGTGGGGGGGGGGGCACTCAGGGGGGCACAATATTTTGGGGGGGGGGGCCCACATAGATAATTTCGACGTGACTGTGTTAAGAGGCTGAAATTTTGTGAGCCAATCTGGGGGGGGGGAGGTACCTGGGGGGGGCACAGCCTTGAGTGGGGGGGGGGGGCACGTGTCCCCCCCCCATAGCTACGCCACTGCATTCTTGTAGAGGATGGATACGCTATCTAGTGGCAACTTGGCGTCGTGGCAAATTTCAATTTATCCGAGTGTACATCACACCCCCCCCCCCCCCCCCATATATGATAATATAAAATGATTTTGGATTCATTGATCAGTAATATCGAGCTACGTTTTTACCACATATCATCCAGTGAGCTTTGAATACTTTACAAGGAGAGTGCCGGACTCAGCAGTATCAACCAAAATGAGTTATAAACGCAACATTTTTTTTCTTTATGCAGTGTCTTGGAAAATTAAACTCTAGGGTGGTATATTATATGCTACTGGGTGGCTTCTTAATGTTTGGTCACAATTCTTCTTTTATTTTATTACTTTTTCACAGCATGGCCATACATTTTAATATGATATAGGTTTAATGGACACACAAATATTGATTTATCGAATTATCGATTTAGACTTATAATAAGCTGTGTAAAAAAAAAAGTATAGGTGTGTACTTGGTTCCCTGTTTACCAGTTTACTCTGCTCCATCTTTTGGAATTTAATAGATAAAATTAAATGGGATCAAAGTCCAAAACTGTCCCTATCTGAATCATCTGATGTTATCTTAATACCCTAGGAATATTTAATTTATCAGTTTCTAGGCGCAGTTGCAAGTTACTATTATCACCAGAATATCGGAATGATTAGGAACTACTCAGTAGGTACTCGGTGTACAATGGCATCGGACGGTCAGGCAATAAAATTTTCATTAGCATGAATTTTGTTGCTTAATTTTTCATGTAAATTTTTTTTTCATTGCAGCTGTGAGAGAGGGTTTGGAACACTAAAAAGCTAGATTGCAATGTTGAAACCGACAAGGCCAATGAACACAATATGAAGTTCGTTTAGACATACCTCTTTTCTATTGTCTCGCACTCAGATACGGAACTGTGGACAGAGCTATTATTTATCCACTAGGGGCGTTGAAGTTTGTGCCCACTCTAATGAGTTTCGGCGGAACTAGGCGGATGGATTATCAAAATTGGCACATAAATTGATTAAAATATCAATCAGAGCAGTCCTCGTGTACATAACGACGAAATAAGGTATGCAGTTTTTGTAAAAAAACTGTTGCAAAATGTCAAATTCCAAGAATTCCTATGCAAGTCGTTCCGACCCTACATCGCATCTAACATGTCTAATTCATTGTAGGTCGGTTCTGGCTAAGTAATTTCTGGAGTTATTGGCTATTAGTAATTGACTTTCTGTGCATACAAATTTTATATTTACAAGTTTTGAAGACTAGCTAAGACTTAAAATGGCTCACTCATAATTAATCTGTAATTATTTACAAGTACGTTAATAAGGCCATGGCCGTATTTAGACAATGTATTATATTATAACTTGTTATAATTTTTCACCTTGGGAATGATTAACTTACTATATTTTTTCACCTTGAGATTAAATCATTTTTTTAAACAGATTCTAGGGAAAAGACTCAAATACTACTGTAACAGTTGCCATTGGCCTGAGAATGTCCTTAATTTAGAACAAGGTATATGCTGAAATGTGAAACTGATATTAATGATACATGTATTAGGTCTGCTTTTTGTCACGTTGAAGTGACTCGCTTGTGTGGTTTAGTGCCAGCATTTTGGTTTTTCCTTTTAATTTTTAGCTGAAGATTCTTCATTGGCGTTTGTTTGTGAAAAAGCTTGGAGTTGAGGATGGTCAGTCGGTATTGGTTCATATAACTCACTTTATTCATTTACCAGTAAGTAAATTAATCCTTCAAGTTCGCTGTTGGTGAACCACTGCTTAACTAGAATTTTGTAATATATATATTTTGACCTCAAAGCAAGATCGAACCTTCACTACTTCTACTCTTTTTTTTTTTTTTTTTTTTTTTACATGATGATAGATCTTGGCTGTGGATGGGGTACATTAAGTTACATTCTTGAGAAATTTCCATCAGCAAAAGTTGTGTTTCAAATTCTGATACACAAAGGCAGTAATATTTCATCACCAGATATATAAGTTTGACGCATCTTTCATTGGAAATGTTTTAGGTATGCATAACTTGGAGCATGTGATATAGGTTTATTTCTGGTGGTATGGGGTGTTATAATGGAGCTTATTCTTTTAGTTGAAGACCTTATATAATGAAAACAATAATTTCAGTCATCAGTGAAAAATATAAATGCATGCTTTTGTACTCTCCATTTGTGAAGTCAATAGACAAATGACACCAATTATAGATGTGTCAATAAGAACCTACACTAAAGACAGTGAGCTAACTGACCTGACGAGTTGATTAGCTATTCACCGAAATCTTGTGTCATTGAGAATTCCCATATATATGCGTTTGATGCGAAGAAGGGCTCCGATACTGGCTGGATGGCAGAGAACTTTTTCAGTGGGGGGACAATGCCATCTACTGATGTTTTCATGTACTTTCAGGTATTTACTATGCAGTACTATTTAATTTCTGTATGGTCACTTTACAAAGTCTTAATTATACATGTAATTACATTTTACCTTATTCAAAATTGACCCTTTGTGTCGATTGAATGGAATCATAACTGCCACCATTAAATTTTGAAATAATGGAATATATTCCCCTACCTATTACCATGATTACTCAATTTCTAGAGGAAACTGCATTTGTTTGATATTTACAATATCAGGCCAATGTAAAATTAATAAAGCTGATATTGTCATCCATTATATATGTACAGCAATGAGCTGGACAGCGCCTGTGCTTAGATTAACTAGTTCATCCAAAATTATACATTGTGTATTATAGAGGTATAACTGTATTTAAGACAGTGGACCTCTCTGTTCAACAAGGTCCTGCTAGGAATTAAACAAAGGAGCTGATCAGAGTAATGGTTCATCCAGTAGGAAATGAAATGATACTGCATGCTCATGAGCTTTATGGCAATATCTAAAGTTTGAAAGTTCGATTTCAGAATGATGCAATTTTAATGGACTGCACTGGCGACTTAATGTGTCCCACTACAGTAAAACACTAGAGCCTGACTTGAGCGTATGGATCGGATGCCTACGGACGTAACCAAGTTGGTCAGAAGTTCTTTAATATTTTGAATAATTCAACTTCAACAATGGTAGTGAGTGGATGGTTGCCTTCCATTTGTTTAAGAAGAGGCCTGCAAGTAATCTGTGATGGACTAAATAATTTTATACAAATCTTGATTTACTTGGAAATTAAAAACAGAATAGACAAATTTACATTATGAATCTTTATTTCTTGTGACAAAATTGGAAGCAAAGTATGTTTACAGTAGAAATTTACCACAAATACCTTTTTTTTGCAATGCCTTTTAAATAAAATGTAACATGTTAACACAAAAAGTGACAAATTGCCATAGTTGTGTACTAAAAATTACACATGTATACAAAATGTAGGAATAGATTGCATTAATATGGTCATGATTCATATGAGTGAGAAGTAAGAATGTGAGATAAACCTTGATCACAAGGTAGAATAGCAGATCTGCCCAGAATTGTGTTTTTGTATGAAGTCCAATGTATTGCACTATATTTGAGATTCTTATATATATATCAGATTTCAAATTTTCCTAATTATCAGACCCTCATATTTGCATGAACTCACCAAACAAAAGTACTATTGACTTAAAAGAAATGAAGCAAAAATAACCTGGCTTGACCTGCACTACTCGTGTGCAAAATATATGTAAATGTATACATGATAAATTGTGCATTAGGATGAGCTATATAAAATATGTACACCTTGCCTTTCTGCACAACCATTCATTCATATGTTAATAAAATATAGTGCTCCATATTATTATTTATATATATTTACACAATATATTAACACAGTGTGGTGACATCCAAGTTTTTATGATGGATGTTTCTATTTTACAGTTATTTTATACTGACATGCACATGTTTATCTCAACATGCAGACAAAAAATTATATCCATCAGCCATACAGAGGCTCAGATCCATTTGTGGCAGTCCTTCGATAAAATTATTTGTAGCAACAGTATTGGCCCCTTTGAAAGTTGAAAATAAAAACTTTTTATAAAACTGACACCATGCATTTAACAGCCAAAGCATATCCATATTATGGTTAATATAAATTTGGATTTCAACATTACCAGACAATGTTAGTTTTCTTAAATCAAAAAGTTACAGTGATTGTTGTCATTAGCAAGTTCAGGTTAAATACACCACAGATAGTAACAGTGATTGCACTTACAATTGCAATTCTGATAATATAAGCTACAGTCATGATACTTATAAATGTCGCTACACAACATCTCTTTAATATATCATCCTGTAAGTTCTGTGTAGTGCAGAGACGTGTCTTCATAAAATATTTCCAGGTTCAGGGTTTAGTTTTACGCAGCAGAGAGCATTGTAGACTTGGTCCCTGTGTCACTGAGTTTCGCCTCTCTCCATCTCGTAAGTTATACATTAGTAAATTCCAACGACTCATAGTTTCGTCATTTGGACAGTCATGTCGGACACAGAGCAAGACAATGCCATGTAGCATGAAAAGACGTTAAATGTGACATTCACACATCTGACTTGAAGATAAAAAGTTCAGGTGCGACATCGCGTTCTGGTTATAGATTGGTAAACTAAAATTTGTGTAATGAACTTTTACGGATGCAAGCTACACTTAGGCACTGTCGCTTTCGGGCATTCCGTTGATGAAAAACACTCATTCTGAAAAAAATTAAATAATGATTCACTTTTAGAGGTGACTACAAAGAGCAATTAAATAATGGGCACTTATCATTTAGGTTAGCCCCATCATAATGAGCAATTCAAAATAGAATATTCCCTGAAACTTTTAATGATCAACTTTTCATGTTGTTGGTTAATACAATATACTGGAGAAGTTAATTCCTCATTTTTTCTCTT